>PVJX010005898.1:0-81641 GCA_004027295.1 Dolichotis patagonum | reverse complement strand
TAGTACTCCATTGTATAAAAATGCCACAACTTTTTTATCCATTCCTCAGTTGATGGGCACTTAGGTTGTTTCCAAGATCTGGCTATTACAAATTGTGCTGCTATAAACATGGGTGCACATATATCACTGTGGTATGATGTTTTCAGTTCTTCTGGGAATATGCCTAGAAGCAGAATAGCTGGGTCAAATGGGATTTCCAAACCCAGCCTTTTTGAGGAATCTCCAGACTGACCTCCACAGTGGTTGCACCAGTCTACACTCCCACCAACAGTGTAGAAGAGTTCCTTTTTCCCCACAGCCTCTCCAACACTTGTTGTTGGTAGTGTTTTCTATCTTGGCCATTCTTTCTGGAGTGAGATGCAATCTCAGTGTGGTTTTCATTTGCATTTCTGTCATGACTAATGATGATGGACATTTTTTCATGTATTTATTTGCCATTCGTATTTCTTCATCTGAGAACTGTGTATTCATTTCAGATGCCCATTTTTGGATTGGGTCTTTGAATTTCGAGGGTCTGATTTTTTTAAATTCTTTATAAGGTCTAGACAGAAGTTCTTTGTCTGAAGCGCTGTCCATGAAGATTTTTTCCCAATTTGTGGGTTTTCTTTTCACTCTGCTGGAAACCTCTTTTGACATGCAGAAACTCTTTAATAAGATGTGGTCCCAGTTATTGATTTTGGGAAGTACTTCCCGTGTACTTTAGTTCTTGTTCATGAATTCTCTTCCTATCCCTATATCTTTGAGGTTTTCACCTACTTTGACAAATGGTGCTGGAAAAATTGGCTGTCCATATGCAAAAGACTAAAAGTAGACCCATGTCTATCACCATACACTAAACTAAAATCTAAATGGATCAAAGATCTAAATATTAAAACAGAAACACTAAAACTGCTGGAAGACATTACTAGGTTTCTTATAGTTACCAAAAGATTACAAAATTAAGTATTAAAAACAGTAGAAAAAATGAAGACATACTACATTTAAGGAGTTGAAAAGTAAGCATATGCTGAGATATGTTTATTAATACCACTAGAAATTTAGTTACTTTGATTTTCTAAATATTGACTAGGAATGTTAGTGTTCTGTTGCTATAGTAACAGATTTCCCCTAATTTAGTGACTTAATCAACTCTTGCAATTCTGAGCATCACAAATCAATAACGAGTCTTGCCAAACTCAACATGTCACAGAGCAGGACTCCCCTGCCTCTTCCACCTCTGGAAGCCACTCACAGTCCCTGTGGATACTTTGCTTCAACTGAAAACACCAATTTTAGGTTTCTTTGAGAATTTTGGGGAGGGGGGAGGTTGAGTCTTGCTACATAGTTCAGATTGGCCTTGAATTCACTATGCAGGTTAGGCTGGCCTTGAACTCACATCAATCCTCTTACCTCAGCCTCCTGATGGCTGGGATTACAAACATGGACCATCATGTCTAGTTCTTTGACCTATTTTATGTTTTAATTTTTTTTAAGCTAATTGGCATAATCATGTTCATCATAGATTATTTTTACCTGTGTGTAATATGTCTTGATTCCCTTTTTCCCAATTCCCTCCCCTCCCTTCAACTCCTTTTCTCTTCCATATCTACAAAGCTTTATTTTCATTTTATCCCTCTTTTATCATTTTTTTCTTTTCCCTTCCTCCCCATTCCATTTCCCTTTGCTTTGAACCATATTTTCCTATTTCACAATAACCATTATACCCTTTGATCCTTATTTACACTTTGGTTTCTCACAACAGAGAAACTGTGATTTACATATGTGTCACTGATTTACTTCACTTAAGAGTATGGTCTCCAGATGCACCCATTTACCTACAAATGTGTCAAGTATATCCTTTATGGCTGAGTAGTACTCCACTGTATAAAAAAATCTTTTTTTTTCCCCATTCCTTCACTTGATGTGCATTTGGGTTGTTTCCAAGATTTAGCTATCACAAACTGTGCTGATGTAAGATTAGAAGATTCCAAAACAACTCGAAACACACTCAGCCAGCTTATTTTTTACAGAGTCTGAACCCATTCACTGGAAGAAAGATAGGCTTTTTAATAAATGGTACTTGAAAAACTGGATTCCCACGTGGGAAGACCCATATCTCTCACCATGCGCTAAAACAAAAATCTAAATAAATCAAAGATCTAAACATTAAAACAGGATCACTGAATCTCTGGGAGGTAGAACAGGTAAAATAGTTGTAGTAAAAGAGTTGTAAACTCTTGAACTCAGAGGTATAAACAAAGATTTCTTCAACAAAATCCCAGTTGCACAGGAAGTACAAAAACTAGACTCATCCTATTAAGCAGCTTTTGCACTACAAAAGAAATCACCAACAGAATGAAAAGTTTCTTTGATTTTAATGACTAAGTGACAATTTCGATCCATGTGCATAATACAGAATATTCCCTCCAACTCAAGGTTCTTAATGTAATCACATGAACAAAATTTTTTCCTATCCAAAGAAACATTGTATTGGGTTCCAAAGTTTATGAAGTAAATATTTTAGAGAGCAGTTATACACCTGAGAGTTCTGTAGAAGAAATCTTAAATGCTTTGTGTCAGCCTGACGTAAATTTTTAAAAACTTAGCCGAAATCAGTATTAATGAACTAGAAATCTTATATAGCACAACTCAATAAAGATTCTGCAATTAGCACATAAGTTTTAAAAAATGATAGAGTTTTATCATGTAACTTTTTTCAGAAAATGGAGTGAGGTTTTCATTTTCATTAAATTAGCTGAAGAATGAACTGGAAATGTGATTGATTTCCTCAATTTTCAGTAGAATTTAGTATTTCACATAAATTATCCCACCAAAATCTCAATTAAATGTAGTATTTACTTTCATTAGCTCTAGATTTTGAGATCTCTGGAGATTTTGCAAGTGGAGATCTCCATGAATGGACTGATGATGAAGATGATGGAGAGGACATCATGAATGATAAAGAAGAAATTGGAGATGATGATGAAGAGGAAGGGGATGATGATGATGATGGTGATGAACATGATGGATACATTTGATCACTGAGACCTGAGGTCAATAACGCTCACATTTCTAATATGCACACAGTGATAGCCTACTGAGAATTACCTTCCTGCTCCCAATGAAATGATTCTAAACCTGACATCTATTTTGTATAATTATTTCAAATATTGCAGCTAAAAGTCATAGAACTTTATGTTTAAAAAAATAATTTATTCTCAATTTTTATATGCCTTAGAGAAAAAGAAAATACATATGGAAGATAGCCAGACAAAAGAAAATTGCCAAGAGCTACTACAACAAATGTTTCATAAAAACAAACTTATAAATGTTGCAAAGTAACAGCCAACGATGCTTGGAATGTTACATGCTGTTTTTATGAAAGATACTCTAAGTTAAATTTATGGTACTTATATGTGACCTGGAACTCACGAATTTTACAAAGTTATGCATGACTTTTCCCACAAACCTAAGTAGCATCTTCTCAAACATCAGGGTATATGAGAGAGACACCACATAGTTTAAACGAAATGACCATTATAGAATCCTTATTAATAATGTTTTCTGAATAGGATGAGATATTATGTAAAGTGATCAGTATGGAAAATAATGGATACTGAAAGTTAAATCTTAGTTTGCCTTTCTAATTATTATTTTGATCTGAATGGCAGTGTCATGTATGTTTTTTAATATTCTGAAATAGCATGATTTCTGTATTTCTATACATTTCTGACCAGCAATTTAAGAATATACTTTAAATTAGAAGACGGAGAGAAAGATTTATTTCCACCATATTTTCAATAATGGATTTTCATTTGCCCCATCGTCAAATTTTAAAATATTAATTCTGATTTATTTACTGATTTAGATAAAATTTGCATTTAACCTTAGAATTATGACATTTTTGTTAGTAGTGCTGAAATTTAGAGAACGTATTGTATGGTGCCTTGCAAAAAAAATAGAAATAGAAAGGTTTAGCATGCATACCAATATAGGATATTAGGCAATATTTAAGCACACCTAATTAACAAATTAACAGTAAAGGTACTGCTGCTGGAATGAAGAAAATGGAATATGTTTCTTTCTTTTTTTCTATTGTTACATAATTGCCATGTGGACTTGTTTATAATTAATGTGTAGAGTGGCATTTAAGATTTAACTATAGTAAAAATTACTTTAATTGCTATATTTTAGTTAGCATGTTAATTAATTGTGTAGACATTTTGCACACCATCACTTTTAAGTATATTAGACCAATGATTTAGTGCCCATAATAAAAATGGAAAATTGTTAGATAATACATAATGTTATCTTTACTTTCAACAGTGAATTAATTGGTTTAATATTATAACAGTCATTGAAAAGCAAAACTGTTGGATTCGCTCCATTTAATTTACAAACAGTAACTAAAAACTTTAATGTTGACCTTACATAATATTTCAAGTGCAATGCATTTTCTTTTTTACTGTTTATGTATAGTTTACAAAATAAAAAACCTTGTAACCAAATTAAATTGTTCTTAATGATTTTCCTTGGGTATATATGGTAACATGAATGTTTTAAAATATACTTCTCAGTTTTTAAGATAGAGCTACTACTAACTTGGGAAGGGCTTCTGAGTTTTATTTTTCTTATTGAATATTGTATTTTCAGGTATGGTAAAAATTATTTTCTTGCATTGCCTTAATTTCATGTTTTCATAATTTGTGAAGTAAATCATTTTCATTCTTAAAGGGATAGTATCTTTTAAATCCATTTTTGTCATATCATACATAATTTCTTTAGCTAAAACTCTGTAGGAATAGCATCTTTGTAAAGTATTTAGGTAGCCCTCTCTATTTAATAGATTACACATTTCTATTTTATTGAAGTATAACTAGTCAGCTGGTGGGGAAAAGACTAAATGACAAATTCTATACAGAAGTTTAGCAAATTAATTTAAAATCATGAATATACTAGTCTTGAAGTTAAGCTATTTTGAAAATTCATTTTCAATATTCTTATAAAAGGAACCAACTTGGTAGCAAATATTAAGCTGAAAATGTCAAAATAATAAATTTTATATAAACTATTTGTGTACAATGTATTTGTATTTATGTATATGAATTGTATTTGTGATATATTTTAGGCCTCTTGATCATATTTTAATTCATTTTTTGGGTATTTTTGATTCAGTGCAATTTTCTTTCAACATTTTTAATAGTAAATATAAAGACTGGGCATCTGTAGTAAGCCAGTTACTACTGAGAGCACAAGAGCCTCATTAGTGAAGAATATAAACGTGAATTTAATATGCTAGTGCAAAATAGATGATGCTTTCTCAATCCAAAACACAATGCAGTTGCACGTCCATTCCAAATAAATCAAAGATATTTCCTTTATTTAATTTAAATGAATATTGATGTGTTTTGAACTTGAGTGTCTTTAACACAAATCTTCAAGTATCAGTTTTAATTAAAAATAATTCAATTACTCTAATATTTTTTCTTCTTTAAATTGAATTCTGATTCATAGCCATGAAATGACACTAACATAGGCTTCATTTCTGTGCTTTTAATTTGAAAAGATACATGCAAGTGAAAAATTAAAAGATATTCTGGATCATAGAAAATTAAAAATTGGAGCACTGGAGAAAAGAGTAAAATTGTATACATAAAACACCCACTGTTTCTGATGCATCACAGTATATTACATAAATTTATGAGTGCTTTATTTTGTGCATGTCTAGCACAACCATTTGAGTGTGTTGCATACCATGATGGAAGAAGTAAACTACATTTAAAATAAACATAAAGCATTTTAATATTGATCAAAATGGTATGTGGCCTAAAATAAACTGTGTTACTCTCAATCATTAAATAGAATAAAATCAATATATTCATGATTAACAACAGCCTAAATAATTAATAAAACAGCTGCCAAATGTACTTTATTTTCTGTATACATTTTATACTGTTTTCATATAAAGCTAAAAAGTATGTGCAAACAACAGACAAGGATCAATCCTGCTGATAGTTTATGTAGAAAGGCTGTAGATAATATAAATAAATATTTGTTTTATAACAAATATTTTGATGACATCTTTCATGTAAAAGAAATGTTTTCTCAGTTTATGAAACAAATACTCCAGGTCTTTCTACATAGACCAGTTTTCAAGATGTACTAATTGGGGAGGAAAAGTATAACTTAATGAAATCAGCAGAACAAGTTTCGGTAATGTTTGTTTTGCCTGATATGTGTACATGCATCCAGGTACACACATGACAAGTTTAATTTTCAGCTTGCAATTTAAAAAATTGTGTTGGTCACCTTAATTTCTCTTTTCAGTTGTTAGTAATGAATGCAATGTGCAGCATCATAGCATAGATTGCCCAGATGAAGTGAGGAAACAAAATTTAGAATATTGAAAGTGGTATAAAGTTATAAATAAATGACAAGTCGCTGTAGCATACTCTTTTCCACATTGCTTTAAACCTATTAACTAACACCAAGGTGGAAGTCATGATAGAAAACATTATATTTCATTGCGTACACATATTTATATGAAATAATACCATATTTTCTCTCTTGACATAAAGATATTTCACTAATTGTGTGAGTTGTAACTTGGTCTCATAAAGCTTTTTCAGTGATTGGGTCAGGGAACACTTTGGTGGCAATCTCAGCTTTAGCTACATGAGATTGTGTCTCAGAGTTTCTTGGGCAATTCAATCTGAAAGGATCTTTTCATGTAAAAAATATTTTTTTCTGTTGTTACGTGTACTTTCTTCAATTTTGGTGTTAACTGATATCTCCTTTACATAATAATTTTATGTGTCTTGATAAAAATCTTAGCTAGTAAAATTAAGAAAAATCAGTTCATAGTAAAACAAGATTTAAGATAATACACTAAAACAATTAGATGAAAAATTAAAAGATGAGAAAAAATTCCATCAGCAATGTGAATGCTGATTAGACACATAATCAACTAGTACAAAGACATCCTTGAAGAATTTATTTTTAATATATTTTAATTATTAATTGTAACACTGATCTTTAGAAACAAAAGCACATACTTGAATTTAGAGTCTATATCTTTTGCATGTGTGTAGTGTAACTTAATATATTTATCCTAGAGGATTTGTGTAAAGTCTACATGGAGCAGAAATTTAAACTCGGTTCATTATGACTCTCATATAGTGGTATTCACCAAATCTTAATTTTATGCAACACTTTAAATTAGCAATAGTCTTATTAAACTCAAGGTATGGTACGCAAATTATCTTCTCTTTTTACAGCTTTGTTGACATTTGTCCACAGAAATAATAATAATTCTCATATACTAAATAACTGTAATAAATAGCACTCATGTTGTAAGATCAATGTAAAGATAAAATAAATTATTGTGTTCCTGGTGTCTGGAACACAATAAATAGGAAATAAATGCAGTTTTTAGTTTTGTTGCCTCACAGTGCAGTAAAATCACATTAAGAAATTGAAACCTAAGTATCTTAGTAAGCTTTCTCAAATTTTCTTCATTTAGGATTAGGTACATTTCAAGAGTGCTATTGACCAGTGTTTGTATATACTTGGTACGAGTTTTATACATTAAATTCACCCTGGCATTCTTTTTCCTGTATTAGAAACAAGGAATCACATAAATCATGTGTTATCATCCTTGCCAGTTCCTTCTTGGTGCATAAAACATTTTCCCTATGTTCAAAGTCAAGCTGAAATCATGTAACTGAGCTAAAGTAACTGGGGTAGTGACAGGGCAGAGGTCGTAACTGTCACCTATTAGAGGTGGGAGGCATCACCAGGTGGCAGCCAGGCCTTTAACACATGCCTCACAGTCTCCTGCTCATTTCACCAGGTCAGGCTGCTATAGGGGAAAGAAACTCCCAACCTACTAGATGTTTGGTATGAGTTTGTGTTCTTTAAAATCAAAGAATGAATTTTAGAAACAATAGAGTTTAAGACTAGAATATATTTATTGAGAGAAAGAAAGCTTCTATCCAAGAGAGAGACAGAAGGGGTCTGAGTTGCCGAGGATCCCATGTTTTCTAGGGATTTTTATAGAGTAAAAACTACAAGATGAGGCAGGTCCAAGGTGGGGAAAAACGGGAACTTGAAGGCAGAGAGGCATGAGGTGGGACAGAACTCTGGTCAGCCAATAAGATTTCAAGTGCAATTACTCAGGTAGAATTGGTTAAATTGGGGTCCAATAGGGAAGTGAGACATGTAGCAAGTGGGAATAGGGCCTTTGCCTGTAGAGGGTTGGATTATTGGCTTTTTCTGGCTTCCTCAAGGTGATCAAGAAATCAAGGTGATACCTATTTAGAATATCATTCCTGAGATTCATCCTTAGGGTGTGGATGCATTTGTTTTGTCTTTCTCTGGAGATCAGGCTAGCGCGGGTAAATGTTTGTTTTCCCTCATAGTTGCAAGGTATCTGGTTTTCTCCTGGCTCCTTCAAGGGCCCAGCCCTGTCTGCCTATATGTAATATTCTGACTCAGCTGCCTGTAACAAGGCTACTTCCATGTTTAATCCGTAACAATTACGAAGTTTATGTATCATTCTTATATAACACACAGCAAGTTTTCAAAGCCATTTTAAATCCCTCTAAACTGAATGAGAACATTAATTAAATTTGTTGTTTAATGACAATAATTAGTTCAGCCAACAAATGCAGCAAATTCCAGAGCTAAGTGTAGAACTACTTCTTGATATTGCACAAAAAAACCAAAGAGTTAACTTTGCTTCAACTCAGTTTATTCCCTGCAAAATAATAAGGTTTACTTACTAAAGCCATAGTGGCAGGGCACGATGCTGCTTGCCTAGAAATCCAGCACTCCAGAGGAGGAAGCCACAGGGTCAAGGTCAATTGGACTGCAGTTTACACAGCAAGACCTGGTCTCAAACAATCAAACAAGCACACAAACCGAAAATAAGGCCATGGTTGAGCCTTCACAGAAAATTACAGTAAAATACCTAGCTAAAAAAATCTTAGCAAAATTTAAAGAAAGAGTTTTGGTAGTGGTAAAAGCCATGGACAGATTTGACTATTAGGTAATGAATTTTGGCTCTGTCTTGACATGGTTAGCCAATTTTCTTGAACATTGTGGGTTGAGTTTAGGCAAGCTACTTGACATCTTTGTGGCTCACTTTTCTCATCTGGGAAATGGATGGGAGACGATTGCAAGAATTAATACATGTGAAAGCACTTAAAGTGGTACCTGGCTGCTTAGTAAGCACTGTATAACAGTTATGAAGAGTAGAAGAGAAAAAAGTAAAGTCAATATGTTGATATTTTTGGGGTCCATCTCATTTTTCTTCAGAGATGAGAATGCAGAAATTGTTATTCTTCTTTCCTCTATGAGGAAACTTATAGTCCAAATAACTTATGTGACCTCTGAAGGTCACCAAGATTATCAGTATAGAAACTGAAGCACGAACTCAGCACCAGCTCAAAATATCACAATATTAACTTTTTTTCATCTCTCATAAATGTCTTCACTCAAAATGTACTTTCTTTTTAAGGTATAAGCTTTCAAAACATAATCAGTAGTTTAAAATATCCATCTGAAAGAGTAACTATTTACGGAAATTTCATAATATAGTAATTTTTATGTGCATTTTAGTTGGTCTGTTAAATACTGGTATCATGTACAATGCTTTTTAGTTTCTTTGTGTATAAGATTTATAAGCATTAATATTGAAATAAAAAAGTAAGTTGTACACATATTTCTCAGACTTTAGCAGATATTACACTTCAGTGTCATTTTCACTTGATTCAGATGAAATGCATACAATTTGTGGAAAGATTTAAAAATAATATTTTGGGGGAAGAGACAAAATCAAAAGTGGAACGATGAGAAGTTTGAAAAATGCACATTGACTTTCTCAAATAGCTTGAAAAACTCTGCCTGTGTGACATGAATCTTTAGCATTTCTCAAAAATTTGAAACATTGAAAACACACACAAGTAGGAATTTGTAACATTAAGGTAAACTCAGTACAGTTTACCCAGAGACAGTGTTTTCTGGAATGATACGTACGTAAATATTATACATCTTTCTCTTTTAGAGTAATTTGTTGCAGGTGCTCATCATTTTCACTCCAAACAACAAATCCTTTTTCAGACCTAATTTGTCTGTCTGGAGAAAGACAGATAACAAATGAGGGCAAAATGTCCATGACTGTTAGATGATTTTGTAAAATAATTAACAGAAACTTTTAATTTGGATCTGTTTCTTTTTATAAAATAACATTACAACAAAATAAGTACAATGCATATTGTATTTGACTTAAAAATGATTTCTTCACTGCAGGGTTGGTCTTGTCCACCACCTAAATCATGGATGGTGGAAGGTACTGACTTGTTAATTGCAACACACATTTCACACAAGTATCTTATTTACAGGAGCACTACATGTCTGTCTCAATCTCCATTTAGTTTCTACAATTTTGTTTATTTTAATTTATTGCTGTTTCCTCCCAGGGCATGTGAATCTTTGGGTGTTATTTTTTATTGGGGCTTTATCGCATGGGGAAAATATATTTGAAATACAGCTCTAACCTGATGATTATTTAATGTGAGGGGAAAAATAGATTAAGGAAATTGAATAAATTTTGCATTAGTTACCATACCCTCAGTGTTTAATACTTTGCAAATATTCCAGGTTCACATAAACACTTCTAGGTCACAATTCTAAGCATATGAGAAGTGTGTCACTTGATCACCTAGCTAAGAAGAAAATCTAGTCATTCACCCAGCATCTGACACGCATTACAAGACTGTGCCCTTCTTCCTTTTATTTCGTGATAACATGGAAATTCTCTTTGGTATTTCAATTCTACACTATGAAGAAAACTTCACTAAAAAAATCATTTTTTAATGAAGAAAGCCTCACAAATACCCCTGAAAAATGTCCAGGTACCAACTACTACTGATAGCTTCTAGTTGTGTCTATAATCACCCTTGATAAGAAGTAACTTCCTGACAATTTTAGCAGATAATAGCACATTCTCCAGTTCAATAATGGGAATAGTTGAGGGCTAGAAACTTCAAAATGGAAACATAATTTATAGTGCATCTTAATTTTATTCTTCCATAATGGCTACAGGATGAATTTCTTTAATGTCAGACATGACACTGTAATGTTTTACCAGCAAAAACAATCTCCCTTTGTCTATGTAGTGCCTCGGGCAAGTTCACTTCAGCCCTGGATTTGACGTTTGCCTTTAGATAGCTATTCATTTAAAACATGCTCTAGAATATGCTGTAGTGGAGATCTGTTAAACATTTATAAATATCACAGTTCCTATTTCAGTTCTTCACGCTGAAGGAAAAAAATGGCAAATAATGAAACCAAAAAGATAATTAAATTTATATCATAAATGTCACATACTATTGCTCTCCTAATCAATTTCAAAGGCACTGCAATCATTATCCATGTATGAATTATGAAAGATGTGACCATCTCTGTGGGTATAATGTTCCAGGACATCAGTTGTGGCTCCTGTTTTTATTCTTTTATTTCTTGTTTGTGGAAAGAAAATAAGACACAAAACAGAAGTCATTCCATTTTACACTTGCCACTACCCAAACATGAGGAAGCTAATGTTAATAGAGACAATTACTCTGACAAAGTTATATGGACAAAGTTTGACAATATGACAAAGTCATATTGAATTTTCACAATGTTTTTAATCCTAATAGACCCATACTATATGTTTTTAAACAATGGATCATTATAAATGGAATTATCCTTGAAAAATAATTCCTTTAAAATTCATGTTTTAATGAGAAGGGGAACTGCTAGGAATTGAATGACTAGGAATCCCTTAAAAAAAAAAAAGGAAAATCAGCTGACTCCTAGATGAGCAACTGGAAAATGTCATACTCTATAGATTTTGCATAAATCCCACTGCAGCCTTTGACAGCTACCAAAAACCAAATAACTCTTGTGATTAAAATCTTCATGGTTCTGGGCATTTTACTTATTTTTCTCAGCTCATGATAATATCAATACCCTATCCTTTCCCTAAAGAAGTTAAAAAGTCACCTTAGACAAGCACAGTTTATGTCAATTTCTCTCCTGATCATTATTTTGTAATAGCAGACAGAATGTAGAAGTTATAAAATCATGAGAATTTGTTTTATTAGTAGATACTTTTATTTTCTTAATATCACCTACGATGGCTATTATACCATTCTGAAGATTTGTTGGCCAGATAAGGTCTTGATTTACAAAGCTTCAGCAACTCCATTAATTCCTTTCTGTTCTTCCCATCAAGGAGAGAAAAGTGATAAAATATTATCTTGTTTCATAGTTTTTAGTTGTTAAAGCTTCCAAGTGGATATTTATAACTGGCTGCAAATAATTGATTGCTTAGTGTTGTAGTCCCTCTGACTTCCATTAAACTTGCTAAATCATTCTTCTAGTTGTATCTGTTTTGGAAATGACTATATGTTGTCCCTGTCATTTATATTTATTCTTTTACTTTTTTACCATTGTTGTAAAGTATTAGAAAATATGAGTTTTTAAAACATGCATATATGTTTTCACACACACACAGGATAAAAACACTAAAAAATTTACATTATCAGAGAACTTCAAAATATTGTAATGTTTTCACCCTACCTTTGACAGTATGCATAATGACCAAATATATAGAATATAATTACACTTGGAAAATTGTTTATCAATTTCAATATGTTCGAAACTAATTATGCTGGAAGTTCTATCAAAGTTGTGCTGGTGTTGATGGAGCTTGTAATTATGCCTTCCTTGCATGAAGGAGGCCATAAACAAATTGCTGGTGCCTTAAAAACACATTAATTTCTTATTGTGGGAGGAAGATTTTCGTTTGACAGACTGAGCTTACAGTCTAAGCATTAACACCTGCTTAATCTAAAAGCATATGCTGTAACATAATTGAGTCTTAAGTGAACTCCTTTTTAAAGTTAATATGTGACTGGATATTAAAGTGAAATACTGAGTGATAATTTTATAGTTCTATGTACATGTATATGCCCATGAATTAAAACTCTTCATAAATAATCTAAACCTATGTAACTGTTGTTCTGACATGACAATGTGAATTATTCTACTTCTGTGACAACTTCAGAAAGACAAGTATTTATCTTAAATCCTCATGTACTTATCTACAACTCAACAATGGTTTTGGAATGTATATCCGTGGAGAATGCTATACAAATTTAGGAAAAATGATATTTAAATTATTTAATTTTGGAAGATGGAAACCCTAAACATGCAGGAAGAGAACAAATTTCAAATGAATAAAAGACCAAACTTTAGCTCAGGTTTCATGTTAGTCATGAAATCTTTCTCAAACCCTATCACTTCTTTTGGTTTACATTATTAGTATATATCTGTGATACCACCATGAAAGCATTCATTGTGGGTGGTTGGTACATGTTCATGACACATTTCTTTTTATATCCCTTTCCCCTAGCCTACTTTTCCCCCCTCCATTTCTTATTCCAATTCCCATTTGCCAAAGGTCAATTTCACCCCACGTCTTTTTCGATAGACTTTTTCTATACTTTCTCCTGGACTGTATTTCCATGGTAAAATATAAGACTCTCTCTCTCTCTCTCTCTCTCTCTCTCTCTCTCTCTCTCTCTCCCTTCATGATGTAGTTATGATATAGTCTCTCTCTAATATAGTTTGCTTATCAAGGTAAAACTAGTAAATACAGTAGATATGGGAAGGAGATGAGAAAACAGTGAGAAATACGCATGTGTTAGGCATGTGTACCAACTCACCACAATGATGGTAATTAGTATGTATTCTAACATGTACTACTAAAAATAAGAAATCGAACAGAAAATATAAGCAAATATTGCAAACTATTTTATTTTATTAAAACTATATTTACTATAATTTTCCTATCAATGCTTTTTTAACCTCAGCAACAAAGAAACACTGGATATAGCCGAAGAGGAAAATTTGTTAGAAGGAAAGTAAAGAACTTCAGTTACCAGTGTACAACATAAGACAAGGGAAGATGAGCATGAACTATAGGTTGCAATGTGGAAGATAAGAAGGCGCCTGGCAATTAAGCTGATTATTGCAAAGCAAGTCAATAGTTACTGAACAGTGAAAATGCCTTAATGCAAAGTTATGTGAAGAGGATTCAGGCTTACAGAATTGGAAAAAATAGCACAAGGAACAGAATTTATTAAAATCCAAGTATGCTTTAAAAATTAAGGAGTATTTATTACCCTATCCCTCAGCAGAGATTTGACAAATACGATAACAAATCAGTATTTACTCAATTAAATACACTAAAGCCTTAACAAGGTCTACTCTGCAATGTTTTGACAAACTACAATATGTCTCAATGCTGTTTCACTGGAAATATCATTTGTCAGTCCCACATGGATGCTTCAGCACCCTTTGACAGCTATGATACTTCCATTCATTTCATAGCTCAAGGATAAGAATTTGCTCATCTTTTACAGAGACATTCTCTCATTTTTTGAAGTCTAATAAACAAATTGAACCAAGGCAAACAACAATTTGCATGAAAAACTGTTTTACCATATAGTATCCTGACATGATTAGAGTCATATTATCCCCCAAATAATTTCTGAAAGTATACTTAATTGATATGATTATTTGGTCCAGAAATGATAGAAAAAATTCTAAAAACTGTATCTCAAAAAACAAAGTTATTGTACCTCATAAATAGAGGTACAAAATATGCCAGTAGATTGTACACTTTAAATATTTACCCATCTTTTAGAGCACAGTTTCTGTACCCATTATTTGTTCTGTTGCTCTCTGTATTTACTTTATGGGACAGTGAGGGTACCTTACGTTGTTGCAAATAAGAAATCAGCACTTCTAGGAATCTTCACTTTTGCTTGGTAGTCAATGCAGTAAGAGTCTTTTTCCCTTCAAAATTCTTTTTAAAATACTTTTAGATGCGTGTAGTGATGCACAACTGTAATCTCAGCAGTTGGGAGTCTGAAGCAGGAAGATTGCCACTTGCCACAAGTTTGAGGCCAGCCTACTCTACAGAATGAATAGAAGACTAGCCTGAACTACACAGTGAGACATTCTCAAAATAAAGGAGAGAGAGAGAGAGAGAGAGAGAGAGAGAGAGAGAGAGAGAGAGAGAGAACAGAGACAGATTCAGAGAGGAACAGGTCTAACAGAAAATGCCCCCTCCCCAATCAGTATACTTCAGTTGCCCAGGTGATAGTTCCCACTGCATATCCAGTTACTTCTATTTCTTAGAAACAGCTGGTCATTGTGACATATATCTGGTCACTATGATGCATATTTTAAATACTAATCAAAGACAGCCAGGTACTCTGTCTGCCTCTACACCCCTCCTTGTTAGCCCTTAAAAACCTCCTTCCCTGGGCTTTGGAAGCCTCACATTTTGAGGTGCAATTGATTCCCTGTCCATGCCTATCCAAAATTAAATAAATCTTCCTCTGAATTTTGGATGTTGCTTCGGTGTTTCTATTTGCTGTTGTATCTGTTGTGACCACTGGAAAGACTGACTGTGCTGACCTCTTTAGTCACCAGTCCTGGCCCTAACACATGGGACAAGGACACTTTCAGGTTCCAATGGGAAGGCACGCCATCCAGATTTCTTACATTCCCTTGGAGGACTGAGGGAAGATTCCTGGCTCCCCACTTGAGTGACTCACTTCAGACCCCAAAGAGGAGGACACATCCCTCCTGTCTGTCCATCTGCTTGATTCCAGTAACACCCTCAGGAACACCTCCATGAGTCCATCACATGTGCTCAGCTTGAGCATAGAGGGAGTCTGATCAGCGTCTTTTACTGGGGAACACCCTCAAAGGAAAGGCGTTGGAATGTTTAAACTCTGAGTGCCTGCTGAATGAATGAGTGAATAAGTGGAACAGGTAGTGTAAGCAATAGGCTCCTCCATCTGTGCACCAGGACTGGGAAGCACTGGTCTCAGGGGCTGATGGACCCTCACTTGCAGCTCTATGGCAATTAACATATGGCATAGCAGAAGCCTCTCACCCTCCTTAGCTGAGTCATGCCTAAATCCCCAAGAAGGGTTCAGCTTGGTGGGCTTCTGAATGGTCTCTTTCTGAAGGGCACCCAGTCTTGGTCTGCTGTGCCATCATTCAACAGTACACAATGTACTGTAGAGAGATAGAAAGGGAAGTAATTAGTTAAAACCCACAGTCCTGACTGTAGGAAAAATTACTTTTAGGAAGTTAAAAATGAAATCAAACTACTCCGTGCATCTGAAAGGAAAAAAAGGTGGGGGAAAGATGCCCATTCTTTCTGAGAATTCTGCCTTGGAACCATTTTGGCTGTTGCCGTTGCTGCTAACAATTCCCACTCTTGATTCATCTACTTCCTGCCAGTTTAACTGGTTCCAGTTAGCCATTACCTGCATTCAGCTATAGAGACCCTCCTCTGAACATTCTGCTTCCTAGTTATCTCTATCCTGGTCAGATGGTGTCGGCTAATGCACACCCTTGACGACTGTCAGCAATTCCTTCTGAGTTCCACATTTTGAATGAGGAAAAGTCTGACTGCCATCCCTGATGAGTGAGTTGCCATGTCCTGTCCCAAAAGTTGTCCCACCTAGAAACCTAAAATCAGTCAAGCACCTCTCAAAGACACAAAACAGAGGGAACAAAAGTGCCACTTGATATGTCAAAAGTTACCACTGTTCCCCAGAAGCCTGACATAACAACTATGAACAGTAAAAAAAAAAAAAAAAAAAAAATGCCTCCTCTATCTGTGAGACACAAAGAAACCTGACTATTAGACCCACCTCAGCCCGAACCTCTCTCACCCTGTCAGGTCTAGAAGGGATAGGAAAGACTGAGCTCTATGCAATTGGACCCCGGCCCCCTCCAAAAGCCTGCAGTCATTGAAAATGCTGCAGGAAAACCTGTGACTTTCCTGGTAGACAATGGAACAGAACTCTTTGCCTTTAAAAGTTTCCTCTGTCAAAATGTTACCATCACTGGGGCAACTGGGACTCTTGCCTCCCACCACTTCTGTCAGGCACAAACTTGCAGCCTGGGAGGACATCTCACCAATATAAATTCCGGTCACCAAGTCAGTTAGCCACCCTCTTATTTGACTATGTGCTTTCAACTTTGACTGTTTCCTGAGAAGTTGATGGTGCCTGTATCAGTCTGATATAGATAACCACAATCTTGCAGCTCTGAAAATTCTCCTCCCAGAGGTATATGCCAAAGACCCACCTCCAAGGATGACCATCTCCCATGCAGTCTCATTTCAACCCCTATTGCTGTCAGGTATCATGAGAAACAAAAGCAGGCATCCAGCCACACATCAGCTGCTCCATTGCCAAGGGTTTGGGAACCTCCCCCACTACTTGGGGGGACGCTCTAGCAGCATGTTTGGCCAAGCCCATGGGCTCTGATATTGGGACATTGAACACCTACCTCTGATTGTGCCACCCCAGTGCAAGCCCCACCTACATTACACAGTGTCCTATGCCAAGAGAGACTTGGCTAGGAACTCCACCATGCATCCACAGGCTTCAAAATTGCAAATGATTTTAGACCATCAAACTGCTTAAATACAGATCTCCTGCCTGTAAATCTACTTCCAGATCTCTGAGCTGTCAGTGCCACTACGGTCTCCCTCTGTACACATTGCCTCAGTCCTCTGCCACTGACAGCCTGCTGATACAGCTGCCTGACCTAACAAATGCCGTAGTCTGCCTTAGCTTGGCTGCTGGCATGAGCCTCTCTTGTAAAAACCCAAGTTTTAGATTTAACAATCAACTGGCCTGGACTCAACCTCCCTGAGGTTAAAAAACTTTTTTACCCTCTTTGAAAAATTTTCCCTCACAGCTGACCTCGTTAATTTCCCAGCACATAATATCATCCAAGTTGTCTACTGGAAAGGCATAATTGTACTGCAATATCTGGCAGCACAACATTTTGGCTGCAATATCTGGGAGAAACTGGTTATAAGAAATTTCACGAATTTTTTGGAGCTGCTGGCTTCTATAGAATCTGAATCCTCTTGAGTTCACAAAAACAATATTTACTCAGACCATCATCCCTTGGGACAGTCCAATGGCCTACCTGTGTGAATATTTGGATCCAGTTACTAAGACCTGCCTCCCCACTTTGCCTCCATGCTCTAACAGCAACTGTCCTGACCAGACAAGCTGACAAGTTCTCCAGCCAGATAAACTTTACCTGGTACTCCTAGAAGATCCATTTTAAACAGAGCCAGACTTGTGCCCATCATACGTTCTGCAAGCTGAAGCCGCAGTGCTGGCACCCATACCCCTGCCACCAACTCAGGCTTCAGCATCTATTGCACTGGCCCTGATGACCCCTATTTAAAAATATACAAATAGGCTTAGTGCTCATCCATCCATACTCAGACTGACCTGAGACATTTCCTACTGTAGCAGAGAGGGCAATAAAAGTTTGTAGGATCCTGCTGTGAAAAAGTCATTCTTAGATGTGGCCTACCCTTGATCACTGGCAGCAACAACAGGGCAGTGTTTGTAGCAGAGATAATTAAATAAAAACTACATACAACATACACACCATAAGCTCTAAAAAGTTGAAAAACTAAAACATAATCCTACGAAAACAGTTTATAACTGTAGCTCCACAAAAGTTTAGCTAAGAGATCAGCTAGCATCTGTAGGCACTGCTGCACATACATACAACCCAGGTGCATATTAACCACCTCTACAATTTTCAGAAGTCCAGCTTTAGAGCTACCATTCATTGAAATTTTACCTGCAAATGACTGCTCACTCTGAAGATACAACACACTCAAAGCCCTACTCTGGTCACTTCGGATGCTGACCAGTCCATGCACAGCTGAAGCCTGAGGACACCTTTCCCAGGAGTGCTCCACGCCTATTCTCCATGTTGCCTACCCCAAACCTTGCTTCTTCATCTCCTGCTAACTGTTGTTTTTTGCTTATCTTGAAACCCTATGGACTGTTGCCTCAAGAGAATACAACAATCAATCAAATACTTGACCAAGATTTGGTGAGTGTCCGAGGCACATTAGACACTCTCCTAGATTAGATTAAATTAACTCCCTCACTATGTTGCCAAGGAACAGATAGGCCTAAATTGTATCTTTTCCTAAAATCAACTTAGGAAAACTCTGTAATAAAACCATCTTGGGGACCTTAGCTAGGGCCCTTACTAGGATCACTGACAAATGTAATGTTACTACTTATAGTTGGGCATCACCTCAGAAGATCATATGTAATGTGCCCAGGAAATACTTGGTGGGAAAATGAAAATGGGGGGTAATGTAGCAGAAAATGCTCCCCCATCACCAGCATACTTCAGCTACCCAGGTGATAGTTCTTTGTTGCAGTTCTGGTTGCTTTTATTTCTTATAGTTGGTCCTTGTGATGCATAGCTGGTCACTATGATGAATCCTGTAAGAACCAATCAAATACAGCTAAGTGCCCTACCTCTGTACCTACTCCCCTTTGTGACCCCATAAAAACCTTCCTCCCTGGGTCTTTGAGGCCTGACACTTTGAGGGGTAATGGATTCTCTGTCAGTACCCATTTGACATTAAATACATCTGCCTCCAAATCCTAGGTGTTGTTTTGGTGTTTATGTTTGCTTTTGCACAGGTATGAGGAATTTCACAGGGTAACTTGCCTTCATTTCTATTGAATAATGCAGTAGAGGCAAATCCATGGTACCCATGGCTTATTATCTTTGAAGTCTGTAAAAGTTTCACCATCACTGTTTTACCAGAAACTTGGCAAAATCAGAAGTTAAAAAGGAATATGGTTAAAGATAATGCCTGCTGTTCTTCAATAGACATACACTCAGTAATAAATTGTTTCACTTACACAATAATATGGAAAGGAAAAGGAAGCATTCCATATTGTTTTAGGGGACGAAAACTAGGATAATCAATATGGAAATCAATATGAAGAGTGTTCAAAAAAGTAAAACTAGAAATTCCACTTGTCCCAGCAATTCCACTTCTGGACATTTCCCTCAAAGAGTTAGAAACATCATGTTACAGTAACACACGTACAGCCATGTTTATGGAAGTGGATAGATAGCTGTGTTAGGTGTTAGAAAATTTACCACCAGGAAGATTGTACCAGTTTCTGTTCCCACCAGCCATGTATTGACTGTCATCCACAACACAGCCTCGCCAACAGAATGTGTTACATTTGATAGATTTGTCATCATTTTAGGTAATTCAGAGCATATCAGGGCTGAAAGGGGAAGAGGTGAGGGAGGAGTTGAAAAGACTTAAGGTCTAGGAATGTGTAGGAGCAAGGTGAAGTGCATAAAAGAAAGCAAGGAAAAAGGTGATAAAATTTGCCACAATAATGTCATATATAGCTCCTTTAAATTCTCACAATTAATAAAATAAGTAGCCCAAATTTTGTTCTGCACAATTGTTGCGATTTGGATTTAAACATGATACAAATGTCCATATGCTAAAAGATAACTCCCCAGCCTGGTGCTTTTGGAAAGCAGTGGAACCTTTAATACAGGGAATTAATGAGAGATCTTAGGTCACTCAAGCAGCATTGTGGGACCTTGTTCCTTTCTCTTTGTTTGCTTCTGGCTGCCACAAAGTGAGTGACTTCCTCTACCACCAGCTCCTGCCATGACATGCTTCCCCATCACAGCCCCAAAAGCAAACAAGAAACACAAGCCTGGGTTAAAACCTCCAGACCTGGGACCAGAGTAAATTTTCCCCTTTTTAAGTTAACTGTCTCAGGTATTTGACTATATCATAGTCAAATTACACAAGTAATTTACCTTTTAATTTAATATTTGCTATTCACCACCACCTGAAGCTCTACCTCCTCTGTAAGGAAAATTATCTGTACAAAAGGGCCTCTTCCTTTTAGCGAATCTCTTACTGCACGAACTGATCACACATGATTGGATATAACTGAGGGACCACAAATGAGAATACTACCATGCCTCAGGGTAACTGATGGCTTCAAAAATGTCATGATGCTCAAATGAGGCCACTCAGGGTTAATTCTTGATTTTCTAAGCACCTCTTCAACAATTTAAAAGTGAGGAAAAAATTCTGACATCTATTTTTGTATGATTGTACCAGTTATGGCACACAATCTTTTATCAAAGAGATGTTCAGATGAATTAGTGTAGTATGCCTTTTCAGTAGACAATGGTTTCTAGTTCTTCTCATGTAATTAACCTTATTATTACTCTGGTTCTTAATCTCAAAGATACGGTAAAGTACATTAATAAATAGGATATTGGCAACTTATTAAATTTGATTCTCACTGAAATCTCACTGAAATTAGTATATATATTAGAAAGAAAAATATATTTGATAGTGATTTATCAAAAAAATTACTGATACAGTGACTACACTCCAGTCTTCTGGTGTTTCTGTATTAAAATACAGTAATTATAGTAACTATGCATGTACTTAAAACTTCCTTGGGCATTATCCTTAGTAGCTGTGGGTGCTACTGATGTTCACTTTCATGTTTTAGTTTATTTTGAAAAGTAAAAAGCCTAGTGCTGCTAAAGTTTTAAGACAATATTAAAGATGATTGAGAATAAAAATTACAACTTTTTTCTTTTAATTTTCAAATTTATCATGTATAGGTAATATACAAATTTTGTTATGGCTTCCAGGTAGGTCTTTTTTTATTTTATATCTAATACCATCGAACATAAATAGAGACCTCACTTCCCTACTCTGGCTATTCTAGATAGATAGATAGAGGGTGGTTTATGGATATTAGGATTCCTTTAGCCAATCCTCTCCTTATCACTTTTCAAGATTAGAACCTTTCATTTCTCATCATGGCACAACATAGGGAAATTAATAATGTGCATATGTCATAGAAACAGCAATGAGAGTAATTTGCTATAAAAACAAGTTACAGTGACCTTTTTCCAAAGTCCTAATTTGTCTCAGCTGAAAAATTTCCCATTCTATCTTGAATTAAGAAACTTGTGGTTGCATCAAAGCTGAATTGCTTGGTTTCATTCATGAAACGGTAAGTATAATGGAATCAGCATAAGAAACAAGGACTTTTTGCTGCCCCTTAACATTTTCTACCACCACTGGTGGAATTGTCTCTTAACATACCACTGTTCCTTTTGACTTTCATAATCTCAATTTCCACCAAAATCTTCATAAAGCTGCATCTATTCTTAGCAAAATTATGTGTGTGAATGCCCTCTCAGCACAGGTCATTGCCTGTTTTTCAGGCATTCCTCAAACCCCTCAATGTTCACTCCATTTTATTCCACTCTCTGTGTGTCTATTGCATGTTCTGTCAGACAAAAAAAAAAGTCACCTTCTCACCTGCCCATTTTGGCATTGTGTCTAGAATGGATCTCTTCTCCACCTGCACAATCCCAACTCATCCATCAAATCTCAGTGCAAGTCAAAATAAGATTCAGTCCACTCATACTTAATGCCCCTCTTGGGATGCCAATCCTTGTAGGAGAATGACCCTCTTTAACTCATATGAAGTGGTATGACTCACTTCATCCAATAGCATGTATGCACTGCAAAAGGTTCATGAAGTTTAAGAGTTATCATGTGTTCTTTATTATTTTTACCTTGCTTTATTACTGAATATTGATGAATTTAGATGAGGATTTTGTTTCACAGATTAGTTCACATATATAACACATTTCAGTCATTCTCTACCATCAACCTTTCCTCACCCATTTCCACAGTTTGGGAGAGTTTCCTTGTATACGGTGTATTTTGATCCTGTCAATCCTCCCATTACTTTCTCTTGCACTTTTCCCCTCCTTTTCTTTTTCTTCTTGTCTAATAGTCATCTGCCTTTGTTTTCTTGCCATCTTTATTGGATTGCACATTTTAGGGAAAACACTCATGATCTTCTACACCAAATACACACTGCTTCATCAGTCTGTGTAGCTGACTGAGGATGATGTAGAGCAGGGTGTCAACTGACCTACAACGGACACATGACGCCAACACCACTGATGTCCTCCCATTCCGCATTGCTGTAGCATAAACTAAGTTGTCGTGATGGACACGTTATCCAGTTGGACATCATAATCATTGGATAAATTGTTCATTTTCATTATTATCTTTCCATAGACCTTTGAAATCTTTAAAGAAAGAAACTACAGCTTTCAACCCATTTCCTCAAGCAAGTAATAAAATTCACTGCACATACAAATGATGGAAAATGTTTGCTATTAGAAGAAATCACAATCAAGATTCCTTGTACAAATGTGAGTCGATCATGCTGTGTTAGCTCTAAAATGCATATGAAACACAAGCAATTATTTACTTTGGCAAAAAAATCAATATTTTGAGTCTCTGCAAATTGTTAAGATTTGACAGAGACTCGGTAAACATATATACATTTATTCTCAGACCTGCAAAAGCCACTTACTGTGCTTCTATTATTGCTAAGCATACATAATGCACTGGAATGTAAAGAAAAGTATCTGCCCTCATGCCCTTTAGCTGTAAAAAGGGTTCCATCAGCTTATCTTCTCTTCTTTAAAGGCCCATTGTAATCTTCTAAAAATAATTTTAAAATAAACTATTATGCACTGCAAATATATACCAACAAAATATTTTAAAAAGAAAATGAAGTAAAAATTATAGTACAATGTGGTTACTGCAATATTAACTACACAACCACACACACACACACACACCACTTCATAACTAGCAGAATTTAACCAGGTATAAGGAAAAAGGCGAGCAAGGCAAGCATGACAGGTGAAAGAAGCACATTGATTATATAGAGAAACCACATTCAAGAGTGAGCAGAGAAAATGATGGAACTGTGAAGGTGGGGACCAAGATAGGAGGCTTCCTGGTGAAGATATCCCTGGAGCTGCAATGAGGGTATGTCACAAGGCACTCAGGTATTTCTGGAAGAAGTTTGAACTTCATCATAAAAGGTCTAGGAACACTATTGAAAAAATGTATTAAAGTACTGACAAGACCAATTTGAAGTGCAGAAATTGTACCACATGAGTGTGTTAAGACAGGAGGAGATGGTGGAGGTGATGAAACTAAAGTCATGGACAATGATTAAACAATTGCAGCCTTGTATGAAAAAGATGAGCAATGGTAAGGTTGTTTTATTTCTTATGAATTTGGCAAGCTAAAATAAGTGACTACAGTCTGCTTCCAATGTTCAGCTGTTATAATTTGTACTGCTATATACATGAACATACATGTATCAATGTAATATGATGTTTTTGTGGTATTTATACAAAAAGAAATATTACACTACCATAAAGAAAGATAAACTTGAGTCATTTTTGAGAAGATAGATGCACCTTGAGATCAAAATGTTAAGTGAAATAAATTATATTCCAAGCTTAAATATCACATGGTGATATCATGTAAATATCTTACATGATAAAACCAAAATACAAATAAAGAGAAAGATGAAAGATATGTAATAGGAAAAAGAGAGACAGATCTTTTGCAAAATGGAAGGGCAGTGGAGAGAGAGAAGAGAAGAAGACAAACAAAAGAATATGGTCTGTATGTTTACCAATGTCCCATGAAGAATGTGATTATTTTGTACAGTAAACATATACTAATAAAAATAAAAACTTAAAAATATTAAATAAGTGACTACAATTCAAACATGTGACCCAAGGTAATGGTTGCCACTGAACCAGAGATTCAATGAGGCTTGTAGATAAATACACATTTGTCAGAGTGAGGAGTAACTGTCCACTGCTCGATGGAAATGGGAGATTCTTGTCAACTGCAAAGCAAAAGTGGAAACACAACCACCTGCCTCCTAGGTCCCTTGATCAGCTTTAATGCCAGCTCAAACTCTCATGAAATCCGTTTTTCTATCACGCTTTCAAGCAATGTGCCCATCTTCTATACTGCCTCTCGTGTGTTTTACAACAACCCATTTTGCAACTTGAGACTCACCCTGCTCCTGCTAAACACAGAATCTTGAATTAGGTGGTACTTCGCTAAGTCATACGTTATCAGTGACACACATGGGTTTCACACAGGTACTGAGAAAAAGCATGGACCATGGGACATAGTTCTTGACACAGAGAAAAATAAATGACCTTAAGTGAACAGCAGTTTAAAAAAGATCGTGTATGCTAAAAAGTATGTTCTACTACTGAGAAATTAACCAGTATGTCCCCAAATTTCTGTATAGAGAAGTAATTCATATAGCACATATTGAAAAAGTGCCTTGGGATATTTCCAGATGAAAGATATCTTAATATAAAAGGCTATTTTTCACTCAATATTATATGTTTTCATTTTAATAAGTTTACCTGCTTTGGGGCAATAACATTTTTTATAGGTAACAAAGAATTTATATGTGTTTGAAGATTCCTACTCACTATTTTACCTTTTTAAAGATCTCATAGCTATTTTGGGCCAACCAGGAAAAGGATATTGGGTGACCTAATGGCAAATGGAAATAATTGA
Source organism: Dolichotis patagonum (assembly GCA_004027295.1). NCBI lineage: Eukaryota > Metazoa > Chordata > Mammalia > Rodentia > Caviidae > Dolichotis > Dolichotis patagonum. The sequence goes on along the minus strand of PVJX010005898.1, from coordinate 56,227 downwards.
CAATCTTCTTGCCATCTTTGGTCCCATTGGGGTCTGATGTGAGTAAAAGTGTGATTATTCAATTTATGGCACAGTAAATTACATCTCCAGAGCAGCCTTAGGTCTTTTGGGAAGTGTGGGTGCATGTCAGTGATCCATTAGATACATTTTTATTTCCTACGATAACATAGATTGAAAGATTGGTTGATGGTATGAAAGATGAGAGGAGAGGACCATTTCAGCAGCTTTACGATCGAGGTTAGGCTGAGCAACCACAGTGGTTATTCTTCCCAAAGGACGTTGTGGTCCAGAGGTTAAACATTAAAAAAGAATAAAGAATATCAGCTTACACACTTTGTCTCACCATCAATCCTTAGTTTACCGTTTAAATAAGCGATAGGCCTGCTTTCATATTTCAGCACACATTGTGAGTATGAAGGTAGTATGGGTGCATACTGCTTAGTATTACTAAATGGAAGCTATAATGTAAAGCATAAAAAGGTCTGAATTAGGAGGGCACCATCTTCCAGGTAGATTTATCAGGATTATAACAGACCTAGGTTATAAAATACTGAACTTGAAGTGACCACTTGTTAAAAGCATGATTCCAAACACAAATAAAAATATGAAAATGAACATATGTAGCAATTATGTTTTATTTAGCATTGTAAAGATGAAACATATTTTCAGATCACAGAAATGATTAGCAGGATATTTTGATTAGTATTTTATTGATTCAATGGATCATTTTACTAAAACTTTATATACAGGGAAATAAAATTCCAGTACAAAATATGTTGAATCTTGGAAATATTTGTCAACACAGGTTGAAACACTGCTAGATATTAACTGAAGTTAGATACCACCAACCTTTGCCTCAGTAGCCTTCATTTGATTTACACACTGTTTTTGATGATAATTCTTTCAGTACATCTGGCTTCTTTTCACATTCATAGAGATGATACAAAAGCTTTCAAGCTTTGCTCTTTGGCTCTGCCTCAAATAAAATAGCAAACAACACAAGAGAAATCCTTCTTTAAAACAAAACAAGCAAACAAAAAAAACTTGCTAAAATTAGAATACCGAGTCCAATGTGTGTGTTCATGCGCACGCGTGTGCTCGTGTGTGTGCTCGTGTGTGTGTGTGTGTGTGTGTATTTCCAAGACCCCGTGCAGCCCTATGCAATGGTTTTTCTTAGAATCTCTGTTATCTACTGCAGAATCCACCACCCAAATGAAGACTAGATTGGAGGCTAGTACATTTCAGGAAGTGTTGAATCTTTATTTTCCATTAACTTGTAATGTTGAAGGAGTATATTTTTGATGTTGTTCTTAAGCATACACACGTTGTTTTCATACACTACATCTCACTTTACACCTTGCATCACACCTTATAATATTAGTGAATTCTGCATTTTGTATGTGTGTCATTTTAGCACCTTACATATGTAAACATATTTGAATTCAGTTTGTATGATTAGTAATGTAAAACTATATTTTAAAAAAAGATAATCCTAATATAAAAATCCAGGGGCACTTTCATATGGTAGTGCTTATCTATAATCCAAGCTACTTAGAATGCTAAGGCAGGAGAAAAGTCACAAAGTCAAAGCCAATTTATCAAGAGCCTGTCTCAAAATAAGATTCAAAAAGAGCTCAGTATATAACTCAGTAGTATAGTGCTTAGTTCAGCAGAGCAAGTAAGAGAAGTTTGGTGTTGCATAGAACATATTTTAAAGTTGACAGAAGAGAAAATATCAGTTATTTTCAAGCAATTAGATAATGTTTGTAATAATACTTTCCTCCTCATTCATAAAAAATTATCACTAACAATACTTGTAAAAATTAAAATTAAGTGAACAAAGGTAAAAATTTGGAAGTACATAATTTTAGCTGAATCTTAGAAGAAACTGAATAATTAACACATGAGTATGTTTTATCTTAAACTTATGCCAAGTTTATGAAGAAATACTGTCACTTTGCAGACTGCAATAAGATCATTGCCACAATTATTTTGAATCCTTCAGGCATGCTAATCACTATATTCAAATAGGAGAAGAAAAATGAATGTTGGTCCAGCTAAATTGTATCATATACCTAGACCTTCTGATATTTCAAAATAAAACCTTAAGTTCAATGTATTTCTTTTACAAAAGATGAAACAAGTTTGTGTGTTTGCACACCATAAAGAAACATTTTGCTTGTATTTGATTCCTTTATGTGACACACTTTGAAGTACTCTATGATTCAAATTACTAGAATGTGTGAGTCTAAATTTTGACATACAGATTTAAAACTAAATTCAGAGTAAGCAGGGTCTCAATGTGTAGTTTTAGACTGGCTTTGACTCCCTGTGGAACCCAGGTGGGCCTGGAACTCTCTGAAGCTGTGGCCTCACACTTCTGCGTGCTGGGATTATAGGTGTGTACCAACATGCCTGCATTCAAATTAAGCATTCTTTGAGAAAAATTTGCATCAAATGTCAAATGCATATTAAATTTTAAAATTTGAGTGACAAAAGTAGAGAATAACAGTGAAATTTTTGAATGGATTACATGTTTCAATGTTAATATTTTGAATAGACTGAAATATATAATATATTGCCAAAATTAATTGCTAGATAGATATAGATAAATACATGGTGGGTAGGTAGTTAGATAGATAGATAGATAGATAGATAGATAGATAGATAGACAGACAGACAGAGGAAAAAGCTCAGTAGTATATTATTTACCTAGCACATAATAAGGTATAAAGTCCTGGGTTCCATTAATAACACTGGGCCATTAAGAATATTCCAAAAAACTTAAATAGCACATGTGGATTTTTTCATTTTTGTATTAAGCAATGATGGCATATTGAGAAATTGTATAAATCAAATATCTTAATAAGTTAAATAACTTAATAGCTTAAATTCCTCCTCCTCAAATTTAGAGCAGCTTTCTTCTATGTATTAAAGCACCTCTTTGACACATAATGTAATGCAGGACAAAACATTTTCATTCAGTTTAGAATTGGTTCTGATTACTTTACTTGAAAAATCAATTGCATAAAGTAATTAGTATTTATCTTCATGAAATATTTCTAGAAAAAGAAAATATGTGGATAAATAACATCAATAAAATTGTAATATTACATATAACAAATGATTAAAAAGTCAAACTGTATATTTTGGGTAGAAGATAAAGCATAGCAAACACATCAGTGTTTAATATTGTATTTTTTCTTAAAAAGGTAGGCAGGACTTCCAATTCTAAGATCCTTGATGCTCTACATAACCAGAGTGTTGAAAATGTTCATTTTTTATGCCAATGTTAAGTATTTACAGCAATAAATACATCAGTGTTTTGATGATCATTAGAAATAAACAGAAAGCATATTGATATTCATATCAACAGAGTCAGAAAATATCAACATATGTGTCACCTGAGATTTACTCTTGGGATTAGGAATGAAGTTTTAACAGCTAAAAGTTCACCTGATGCATGTAAGGCCCTTTGTTAATCACAGCACAAAGCAAGAAAATAAAAAATCTACACTTTTTCATTTCAAACTGATAGCTTGAATTTAACCTTAAATTTATCTAATATTTGAAATTTTGAGCGAAACACTAACTTTTAGCAATTTTGGTTTTTAGTGTTCCCCAAGTGAACTATGTATTAATTTATGCATTCAAAATGGATTTCAAATTGATTTTCTTTTCAGCTATTCATGAACTCTCTTCCCATCTCTAAATTATTGACAGTGTAGAGAATTTCATGGTCCAACTGGTCATAGTTGGGGTCAATTATCTCATTTCAGTGGCTAACAATATAAATCTGCAAATTAAACCCCATCCACTTAGAACACATTGTTAACCAGTCCTTTATGGAAAATACCACAATGGAGACATTCATCTTTCCTGAGTAATACTTGTCACAAACTCTAAGAATGACTATGACCTGAATTTTGAATATTAATTAGATTCACTGAGTTTTAATAGTTTAAGAATAAATAGCTCAAATCTAGAAGAATAATAAGAGATTCACTTGCAGAATTTTCTTTATGCTTTTCCCCACACTTGCAAAGCATTTTTAAGAAATGATGTAGAAAGGGAAATACAATGCTTTGAGGAACCAAATGTTCCTCATAAGCCAAAGGACACTGAATTAATTTTCATACAAGTTTAAAGGGAACCCAGACTACAGCTAGATTACCAAATAAAGAAGTTGGCAAAGAAAAAAGTGGAGTGTGCTGAAAAATAAATATCTTGGGTTAAAGACAATGAAACAATGGATTTAGATCAAACATGGCCCTTGACAAACTTTCCAAATTCACACTCAGCCACAACTCTTGTCAGATCCTAGTTTCCCCAAAGATCATTAGGATATTCCTAGTGTACACATTTTACACCTTTATGCTGAATATTATCCCACAGCTAAAAGGCACTCTTTCCTTCTTTCTAGTTATTTCTAGTCCTTTTTATTTAATTTTTATTTTTCTATTAGTGTATGTTTGCAGTACATAATGATTACATTCCTCGTGAGGAATTGGTGCATGTGCATAATACATCTTAATTATTTTTCATTCCCTTTCTCTCACTTCTCTTTTTTCCCTCCAAATCTTTGTCTCTTTCCCATTCTCAAAAGTTTCACCTCCTTATTCCTGACACCCTATCTCTTAGTTTGATCTTTATTTATATTTTGGGTCTAACAATCGGACTTACATGATATCAAGAAACAATTGGAAGAATGGGCAAAAATTTCCAGTTATTTCTTGGACAGAAGATTAACATACAGAATATATAAAGAATTGAAAAAAAATTAGACATCTCAAATAAAAGTTCCAGCCACAAAGTGGACAACTGATGCAAACGGACCCCTCTCAAAAGAAGTAAAGATAGCCAATAAGTACAGGAAAAATGTTCAACATCTTGTCATCAGAGAAACACATACTACTGTAAAACAACACTGAGAAGCCATTTTATTCAAGAAAGATATCATCAAATAACAACTGCTGGAGAAGCTCAGAGAAACAAAAAAAACCCTACTCTGTCTCATGTCTTGATTCAGGTAATGAATTCAGAGAAAAATGCCAAAGTGTGTATCATTACTTACAAGTTTAGGGTGCCAGGGAAGCTTGTGAAGGACTTCAATCTTCTTGACCTGACTACAGGCATTCTGCAAAATGCTACTCTCATAATGGCTTCTAAATTTGGGATCCAGTTTGACATACAAGTGTTCTGATATTTTCCACATGTGATGGTAATCCCAACACTGGAGAGGCTGAGGAATGGCGGTCACCACAAATCTGAGGACCCTTGAATCATATAGTGAGTTCAAGACCAGTGTAAGTTACCAGCAATTCCCACCCTCTTGCAAAAAAGTGTTCTGATAGTATTACAACTGTGCTCAGGAAGGTCTGGGGTTTTTTTGTCTTATCCACAAAGCAATAATAGTTTAGATCATGATGATATGTCTTTTCCAATTTTGGATTTCTGTGGAGTAATACATTGCATAAAATACTCAGTAAATATTTGTTAAAGTATTCAACTGTGTGGTAAAGCTCTGGATTTTGGCAGTTTGTTTAAACAAGGCTTTCTACACATTATCTTTAGGCTTTATGTAAATCCTAATGACTCCTCATTCCCCAGGTTTCACAGGATATAATCCCACTGGATTTATTTTAGAAAATGTTCACCAATATTGCTTTGATCAGTATGACAGATCAGTGATTTATAAAATTAGCTTATAAAATATAAGCTATTGAGAATCTGTCCATGTTATGCATTATTTCCCACTGGCTATATAATTACACACCACAGCATTGAACGCTTTGTGAATAATGCTTTGTGAACAGTGCTGTCAGTACATTTTAATGCATTCACAACTTGCTCATTTCTTTTCAAAAGACATATAAGTGAATTTTTATTATATTCATAAGAAAAAATTATTTTAAGAGGAGGAGAGGACTGAGAGAATCGTTGTTAGAGTAGAAAAAAAACATATACAATGTATGACTCTAATGGAGAGAAGAGAATACAAATTACCAATAGTTACAACTTCACTATGCAAAAATTGTTAGCTACTTCCTTGTACTTGTCATATTTCATTCCATCCCAATTCTATGTGTCAGGTACTATTGTCAACATTTTACAGGTCACAGAACATGTTTTGAGGTGAACAAATGCTGGTTTTAAAAAAATCAGTTTTAAATAATTTAAACAGAAAATCAAAAATACCAGTTTCAAATATTTTGCAGAAGAAAATGACACTGTATTGTAAGAAAAATGCTCATCATAAACACTTCATAGATTTTTTTGAGTTGTTATTTCTAAGAATTTTCTTTTACTTTCTAAAGTGTGACATTTCATTCATACAGTAATTAATTTAACACAGGAGAATCCAACTTGAGATGGCAGCTTATTTCTATCAAGGAAACCTGACCAAATGAAACAAATATAAACATTAATAATCAGAACACTTGGCTTGTAGGAATATTTTAAGTTTGCAAATGATACCCTATATTGGTACAAAACTCGAGGAGCCATTTAATAATAAATATGCTTCAATATATGTAGGGTCATAATAACATCTATTCTTTATTAAGCAGAACTCAATTAGAAATATTGGCTTCTTTTTACCAATGTGGAAATATTTAAGTATACTTGTTTTCTATTCTCTTTCTGTCATTTGAACAAAAATATAATCATTCAGTCTAGGAAAATACATAGAATATAAGACTGTGGCCTTGAGTGCAATAACTTGGAAACATAGTACAAATTTAATTTAAAATACTACTGGTATATTTCTTACTGACATAATTTTACAACCATCCAAAGTGAATAAGTCTTCTCCCCAGAGTTTGGTTGGTCATTGACCTTTCAGTTTCTTTAAAATGTTTACATATTGTTACCAAAGAAAATGATTAAATTTGCTGTGGATTCAATGAGATATGAGGGAAATTGACATTGAAATTCACTAGTGTGTTTTCTAAAATCTGTAAAACCATTCCATCTCATAAGGGGCCTATATTTTCAAACTAATATCTCTTTAATGTATATAGAAGAGCAACACATTGAGCTGTATGAAGACTATGTCCATAAAATAACTATTTATTTTAACACTGTAACACATTTCTTTGGGATTAAAGCACCAAGGGTAGGTCTATGTCTATGAATTATTTTTAAAGTCATGGATGAGTCAGACAATATAAATGAAAAGATTAACCCAAGATGGCAGAAAAGGAAGGTCAAAAAGTGCTGAGACCACACAGTCAGGAGTAGGGCTGAGGTCAGAATTACAGTGTTTGAAGCAAAGACCAGGAAAATACAGTGCTGAAAATGTACAAACAATTTGGGACTGTGTGAGAGGGGATAGAAGAGTTGATTATGAGCCCTTGCAAGGGCCCCTGACAGCAAGGGATCTGAGGTCTCCCTTTATGGGACTAAGGCTTTATGGACATGGTTAGTATGTGATAGCTTTGTTTGTTTTTCTACTGCACTGGGGATCTAAAGGGTCTCACACATGTTAGCTAAGTGTTCTGCTACTGAACTAAACCCTCCAGGCCTTTAGTATGTGGTAGTTTAAATAGCAGCAGATAACACAAAGGCATTTTGATTAATTAGATTATTGCTATTCTTAAATGATTTTGAGATCAAAATGAGACAGTAGACAAAAATATATTTTTAATTTAAGTCAAAACTAAGTGAGAAAATAAAATCTTTACCATTGCTCTAAAAACTAAAAATCCATAAGATTAAAGAGGCTTTATTTTTGTACTATTATTCTGCATGCCCATTTCTCTCAGTCCATGAATTTGCCCTCACTAGTATTCGGTTTTGTTTTCATGGATTTTTTATTTCTTGCATATTTAATTTTTTTAATTTAAGAAATCATCTGAGAAATGACAGGTCATTACATATCCAAAGCTTGAGAAATCAGAGACATCTGATTTTTACCTTTTAATGTAATAGGAAGATAATATGGATTATGCTAATGCTAATTATGATGACCTTGATATAGCTCATATAAGCCAAAGTTTCCATAGCAGTGAAATGGAGCAAAAAGCAACTGATACAAATACAGGGAATACAGACATCTTTGCTTCAGCTGATGAAGAAAACAGCAATGTGAGTACATATTTGACTAGTTAAAATGTTGTAAAATCATCACCACAACCAAATGAAACAATCCACTGTTAGAACTTGGTTTGAAAATAGAGTAAAGGTCTTAGCAGTGGTGAAACATATTGAACAGAATGCCAGAACTGCCACTCAGTATTGGAAATTGTAACAGATGAAAAGCTACAAAATGTTGAAACATACAAAGGCTGAAATGCAAATAAAATGTTCTATATGCACCAATGTATTTATTATAACATCTCACTAGCTGAACTGAAAGCATTCATAAGTTTTCTGTACTTAGCAGGGATTTCTAATGGAAATTTTAAGAATGTAAAAGACTTATGCAAAAGTGTTGGGTCAAAATATAGCATAAAATCTTATGTTCTTGTAGATGTGAAGACTTACTATGCTATCACTTTAAAAATTTTATCCTGAAACTCAGCCATCAGACTCCTATAATATATTAATAAACCAAATGAAGTGAGCAGATTTCCCAAACTAAATGGAATGTAGCATTTGACACTTGGTTTACTGGTTTACTATTGATGTTACATTTGCTAACAAAGCACAAGTTGAATAGTACAGGGACTGTACACAGAAACAAAACAGAACTTTCAAATGAAATTGTGACTTCAAAACAGAATTGCATAGTATAATATTTGCATTTCAGAAATATTTAAATTGCCTTCATATATAGCAAAGAATAACAAACCAGAACTGCTTATGTCAACATTGCATCATGATGGAAATATTCATAGGGAGAACTTGACAAAATGGGAGCCTTAGATGGAAACTTTCCACAACATAACCAAAGGTATTGTTGATGAGTTATACGGCAATTATGATGTCACTCTACACACAAAGCACTGGCAAATAGTTGTGTTTTACTTGACCCTAAACACATGTGGCACACTTTGATGTTTACAAAGAAAATAACAAATGCAAAATACCAGATAAATTTTCTTAGAGGATTGGACTGGAATTCATAAGAGATCATTTACAGCAGAGGAAAAGCAAAATGTTTATGTCCAGGGAACTACTCAAAAACATGAGTCACCGTGAACTGACAGGTGAACAGAAAGGTGCAGCATCCCAAAGACTTGAAATATGAATTCCAAATAGAAGTCAACTGTGCCCTATAATAAACCAGGAAAACAAAACATATGTGCTTTCAGAGTAAGAGATATCAGTGAAAATTGTGTATAGAACATGTAATTTTAATGTGTAAAGACTGCCTTTGATGTGACAATTATTTTTCTTCAAAGGTTATTTTTCTTATAGTGTCCTATTGGTATTTTCATTGTAATGCATATAAGTTTTTATTTCTAATGTTATATCTTAGGTTTTTTAAGCAAGCAAACAGCTGATGTGAAAATGTTGATGTCTATAATAAGTCCTCATTACGCATTAGATATTTTATTTTATTGATATCTTGTTTCCCTGCTACATGTACATTGTACAACATAGTAGGAAGCTCCTGACAAAACAGGAAGAGAAGAAGGGTAAAAAGAATGGGCTACCAAATAGGAAAGGAAAACTAGGCATGTGTGTTGTCAGGGTAAATGAGAAGCCACAGTTCTCATTTGAACACAAATTGTGTGAAGACTGCCTTGGGGTCACAATTGAAGCAAATATTATTTCTATGGTAGCCTTTTGTTTGTATTTACATTGTAGCTTATGTAGGTTTTTCTTTCTGATGTTATCCCTTAGGTTTTGGAAGCAAGTATAAAGTTGATATGAAAATCTGGATGTCTGTTTTAAGACTCATTACACATTTGATATTTTATTTTACCTTATTGACATATTATTATTAGCTGTAATAGTTAAAGAAAGGATTTTTGTAGAATACTATAGGTATTTTCACTGTAGTTCATATAGGAATTTATTTTTGATGTTATCTTTTGGATTTTATAAGCAAGAACACAGCTAATACGAAAATGTTTATTCTAAGCACTCATTACATATTTTATTTTGTTATTTTTTATTTTTTTATTTTTTGTGTTTTTGAAACAGGGTTTCACTATGCATTTCAGGCTGACATTGAATTCACTTTGTAGTCCAGGCTGGCCTCAAACTTGCAGCAATTCACCTGCTCAGCCTCCCTACTGCTGGGATTACAGGTGTGCACCACCATGCCCACTTGATACTTCATTTTACTGACATCTTGTTTTGTTATAATTTAACTGTGATAATTAAGTAAAGATTTTTTGTATGCACTGTTGGTATTTTCATTGTAATACATATAGGAATTTATTTTTGATGATATTTCTTAGTTTTTTAGGAAGTACACAGCTAGTGTGAAAATGTTGGTGCTTATTCTAAATGTGCAATACATATTAAGAACTTAATACTTTGTTTTGTTGACATTTTATATTCCTCTTAACCATGTATTGAATAATATAATAAGAAACACCTGACAAAACAGCAAGACAAGTTACATGTTAAGTATGCCCTGCAAAATGGCCAGGAAAGCAAAACACATGTACAGTGAGTACGAGCAATATGTGTGCATAGGAAGTACTATTGTCATGTTTGAAGAGTGCCCTAGATGTGATAATTGAAGTAAATATATTTTTGCAAAGTGCCCTTGGTACTTTCATTGTAGTTCATATAGGAATTTATTACTATTTTTCTTTTTTTAGATTGCAAACCAAAAACCTGTCAATGTTGAAAATATGGATGCTGTTTTATAAATTCAATAAATATTAAAAACACAATACTTTATTTTGCAATTTGTTTCTATTAGGCACTCATTGTTTAATACAATAAAACTAATAAAATTAAAAGTAATAATTCATTGGTAGAAATATTCTAAAGAATAAACGTGGGTTTGATACACTTGTGATTCTCTTTTATAACAAAAAATGTATTATGCTCCATGAAGAACAGAATCCTTAGAAAGGGGTTTGTTTCAGGACACTGATATTTCAGAGAACATTTGAGAGGACTACAGATAGAGACTCTAAGAGAAATTTTCAATTTGACTATCTGAGTGATCTGCAAAAGCAACAGTTGCTGCCTCTGCACTGAGTATCTGCCACTTCCGAAGCAAGAAGTCTCCAGAATTCTGGATGCTTCTGACACTACTCCAAACCTATTGATACCACACATTACCATACAAATCAGAAAAATGGAGTCTCACCACAAGTCTCCATAAGAACTGCAGTGAACAATTGAAAGCCAATAGCACTGGAATCACAGGAAGAGAGTAACCAGAGCCCTGCGAACATTACTTCTGCCTGTCTCTCCACAGCTCACATAACTGCGTCTGATTCAGGATCAGCCTTATTGTGAACTTTGCAAGGACCGAGAAAATGCAATTTTCAGTTTCCTGATCTTCAGGGCAAGAACGTACACTCAGAGGTGAAATACATGCTGAACTTCAAACCACTATATGCATTATAGTTCCTTCTTCTTGACTGTTGTGGAAGCTGTTGTGGATGATGGAATTCATGAAAAAATTATCGCAATATTTGTAATCAATTTTATGGTTGTTAATGAAACACTCCTTTCCAAGATCATGTGCAAGGTTTCTGTATGAGATCCATTGTTCTAAATTCCTCCCCTTAATAGGTTTTGATTCTAGTCTCCCAGTTCTCTTACAAACTCCCTTATTAGTAACCTGTCATCTCAGGATTGTTCCCCAGTATGTGTGAACCATCCTCCTGTCTGCTAAGCTTCTGGAACTCTCTTCCTATATATGTTTGTCAAGTTCTCAATTCAAAATACAGAAATCTATTTTTTCTCTTTCTCGTAGGCTATTTAATGTAATCCTTTTTTGAAGTTCAGATCATTTGCAAGCCTCAAAGACCCAATATTTTTTCTCAGGTGAAAGTGAACAATAATAATTTTATTTATGTGTATTATGGAAAAACCAAGCCAAATAAAAAGTCAGGGTAATAATTAATTTTGCAATAACTTATCCTGTTATTGTTGATGTACATTTTGAGTGGGGAGCAGGTGAAAAATATCCTGTAGCTTTTTTTTGTTAATGATACTGAGGATTGAACCACATACCTTCGAACTGAGCTATATTCCTACCCACTTTTGAAGTTTATATTTTTAAGCAGGTTCTTAATAAATTGTTAAACTGCCAAGGCTTGACTCCAACTTGCAATCTTTCTGCTTCAGTCTCCCAGCGTGTTTGAATGATAAACATGCACTACCGCACATTGCTGTAGTTTTCTTTTCAGATTACTGTGGTACTCACTCAGTGCAAGATGCTAAAACCACTGCTTTATATGATGTAATTCTATACCATAGGTGTTCTTTATGTTCCTCCTCGGGCAACAGCTTCTGCCACAGGCATGTAGGGGGGGATTTGCAGCCCTTGCAGCCTCTGGCATGCATCCATGCTGAATTTCATGAACTCCTTTTTATGCAGTTGCCTGTTGGCTGTTGGATGTTTTAAACACTGCAGTTAGGGTTTAGTCTGTTTATTTTACAACACACTTCAAATTTCAGGTTTCTTATTGCCTCTTCAGCTGTCTCCATGGAATTCATATTTATGATCTTCTACGTCCGTGTATGACAGCTGTAAACTTCTTGTTCCCATTATGTTCTCAGCCTGAGATTATGAAAGCCTAGATTTGGGCAATATTCTCCTATCATTATTACTTCCACTGATTTTCTTCTTGCTTGGATGAGAGATAAACTGTAAATTTATATTAAATATACTATGGATATCTGATTTTATACCATTTACAGTTAATGCCTGCAAGCATATTCATTACATGAGGTTAAATCAACTTTTATTTTATATGCATATGTGACATAATATTTAAAATATAATTTAAAAATCATTGTGCTATGTTACCATGATGTTATACTGATGCTAAACAATTTAGTTCATTTATCTAGAGAATGGTAGATGTTGCCGCATTGACTACAGTAGTGAACGGTAAGTGTTAACATGTCTGACATTGATCAGTTTGAAACTGGTCAACTTCTTCAGTCCTCTCATACGCCACCTATTATAGATTACTTAGAGTCATCAATAGAAACTAAATATATGTAAAGCCTGCAAGTCCCCTGGTCATGCCATGGAAGAGTTTTCCCTCTTATAACAATGAAACATGAGGCAGAAAATCATGCCAGTAACTCGCAATAGAACGCAGCTGCGACCAGCTAGCTGGGGAGCAGGTCCTTGTGATTTCACAGAGGGGCTAGTGACTTCCTTTAACTGTAAACAATCAGCTAGTGAGTTCTGAAGGGTAATATTGTTATTATATTCTGGGGCTTGATATTGCCAAAAGGTGCAGAGTTGCATTTGTAGTCACAGAGCAAAGAGTCATATAGCTGTTGTGTTGCAGCACAACACTCATGCCTGCAGCTGGGCATCTGCAGGATTTTAGAAAGCAGTGGGAAAAATGGAACCTGACCAAAGTTGATCCTGTCCCTATTTCCATGACTTTGCCAAGACAGCACTGCTCCAAGAGGTCTGGGGAGGGAAGTGCTTGGCTTTTTGTTATGGCCTCAGGGATGGGTAAATGCAAATTGAGGAGCACTTTGTGTGTGGTACCGGGGATTGAACCCAAGGCTTTCATTCTCAGCCTGTATTTAGTTAATTAATTAATCAGTGTCTGCCCAAACTGAGGAAGAGCTTGTAGTTTTCTTGTCTTAACCTCTTAGAATGTTAGCATTACCACCAAACTTGGCAGAATTCTCCATATTCTAATATGGTTAACACAGCCCAGTGAGCTAGGGCCATATATAAGTCTTCCCTGCTGCATACTCTTTTTTAATTTCTAGGGTTGTTTTGTTTTGTTTTGTTTTGTTTTGTTTTTGAGGAACTTACTCTTCTCCGTTTATAACAATTCACGTATTCTATCGTCTCAGGTCCATGGCAGTAGGAGAATGTACTCATCACCACGTAATTCCTCGATATTCACTGGGCTGGTTGTGATGATATGGATTAGACTGGAAAGGAAATTTCCAAGCTATAAAGATTTTTTTCCATGGGAAAAAAATGCATGATGCACAGAGCATGAGATAGTGAAAATGTATATTTTACTTTGTATTCCAGAAACTGCAGAGAAAATTTCCAGACTTCCCTAAAGTCCTTGAAGTTTTCTTACTTTTGCAGTCATGACATTTTCCACTAACCTATCCTAAAACCGTTTTTGCTTGTTTTGCACTGGCTATGGCAGTGAAGTACCAGAGAAACATTCCAGACTTTCCTAAAACACTAGTCCACCCCTGGTGCATCACTTGCTCTAGAAATTCTACATATTTACAGAATCCACAAATAGGATGTCAAAAAGATTTATTGAGATGTTCATGAGGCTTTTAATTAAGGCTTACTACCATGGGGTCATTGCATATAATTTTATACTATTAATATTATTTTCTTTAAAGGGCTCCCAAATTGTTTAAAACTCTGGCCCTAAAATGTGGGTGCATGTTACTGGAAATGGGAATAATGAATTGTTCATCAAAAACTTTATGTTAGTGGAGTGAATACATAAGCAAGATGTATTTTTGTCCCTTCAGGGCAGAGACATTTTCCGCAGCTTGGAACTAATGATACAGGTGTAAGCTAGCTTTTATTCAAACTGAAGAATCTAAGATAAAGTTCTGTTTCACTTACCAGATTGGACATTGTAACTCCTTGGGCGGTACTTTCAAGCATCTGTTTCTTGCCTGCCATTTCTGCATTTTTTCAGCTGTATTCAATAAAAATGTCAGCACAGTAACTAACTTTACAATACTATAGACTATAATATGATCCTCAGAAGCTGTCATTTTCCTTCAAGCTTAAACTAAGATGGATTGATTCAAGACTGATCTTCCTCAGAAAACTTATTACTACTTTATTACTAGAACCATAGTAAAAATCATTTTTTGTTGTTAAGCAAAGATCAGAAATAGCTTGTTTTCTCTTCATTAAAAGAATCATATGTCCTTCGATTTCAACTGACTAGAATTCATTTTTGAAACTTTTTCTGGTTTCATAAACAGAATTCTATTTCTCCTTTTTTCTATCTTTCCTTCTATAGCTCTTCTCATTTTCCTGTACATTCATCCATCCCAGATAATTGCTGGACTGTTTTCCATCACTAAAGACTATATTTCCTTGGTTTAGAATTTACCATAGACTCATGATCTGTATTGTCTCTTGCTGCTGGTCTCTATGTCTTAGCTTAATACATTTGACTTTCATTTGTGTTGCTACTTAATCAGTAGTTAAATTCCTTTTTACTGATGAGTAGTATTCCACACAACGAAGTGCCTTGTCTTCTTGAAGACAGAAGCGATATTCCAACCGTTAGTCATTGTTATGTGGAAAAATATATAAACACTTTTGCATAAATAACTGGAAAAGGAACTGCTTCATTATGTATAAGATGTACATCCATCTATGTGGGTAACTATATTAGAAAAGATCTAAACACTTAAATTTTGTGTATGTTGTGGTTTGTGTGTAGATGGTCCCCCAAGCCTCATGCAATCATGGACACAGATGAATCTAGTGTTAGTCTCTGGTTTGTTGTCTAGTGCTGGTATTGGTGGTGTGAGTGCTACACCCACCCAGGGGTGGAGCCAACATACAATGTAAGTGTGGGAAGGAGACGTGCTTTCCCTCTTTGCCCTTTTTGCTCTTGCTGTTTGCAGCAGCCATGAATGGTTGCCCTTCAGCCACACCATCCTGCCTTGGAGCCAACTGAGTATGGACTAAACCTCCAAAACTGAAAGATAAATAAACCTTTCCTTCTCTAATTTTAGGTGCCAGGTATTTTGTCTCAACAATGAGAGAAAAGGAACAGAGACAGTACGGAAGCAAAAAGATCTGAAATAGCAGAAGCAATTCTGAGGATAAAAAGAATAAAACTGGAGACATCACAATACCTAACTTCAAAACACCAAAATGTTATAGTAACCAGAACATATTGGAGCTGGAACCAAAGCAAACACAAAAGCCAGTCAAACACAACAGAAAATCAAGCAATAAATACAAGTATTTACACCCAACTGATTTTTAACAAAAATACTAAGAAGAAAACACAGCTTGTTCTTAAATGGTGCCTGGGAAACTGATTTTCTATATTGATACTGTATGTAGCAGACTTGGCTAATTTATTTAATCATTTATTTATGACAAGTCATTTGTTAGTCTTACTTTTGCTACTTTGAAGGAAGATGACACTTTTCCCCCTCACTAGTTGAAAACTGTCTCCAAGTTCTTGAATAATTCTCTCATCAAGAGGTAATGTCTATATATACAGTCACTTCTACTGAAACTGGTTGCACTGCTGACTCAATCTCTTCAATAAAACAGTGTAAATGGCATGATACAGATGTTGAAGCTGGATTACAAATGATGACAAAATTGTTATCCAGAACACTTAGATTAATAACTTGTTTCATCAAAATGTAAATATTCATTATACCTGGGGCCAGTTTACCCAAATAAAACTCAAATGGGGCTGCATGGAAAGACTATATTCTGAATCACTATTTTGATGAGGAACAAAAGGCAAAGAGATGTCTAGAGTAAAATACATTGAAAACAATGAAAAATTGATTTATATTTATGAATTGACTGATATTTTCTAATATTTTCATTCAATTAAAATGATGAATGCTTTTTGAGTGCTTATTAATAGTCATTTGTGTATCATTAGACAAAATCTGCTCCCTTTCTTCTTAATGGTAAAGCACTATAATTCTAAATATAGTAAAATATATACAGTTTTAAGACAAAACAAAAAATAATAATTTTGACATTCTCAATGATACACTGCTTTCAATTATAACTCCTGGGCTGAGTCAAATGCCCTATATATCATAAACATTAAAGTCCAATACCAACCTATTTTATAGGTGAGGGAGCCATATTGCCATCTCATATTTCTTGCAGGATGTCTGTTCCCCTCATTATAGGTTATTGGAAGTCTCCAAGGCCTAGAATATCTGTGTCTTGGAGCTATTTTCTAACAAAATGAGAATGCATTTCCTCTTGTCGCTACACAAGCTGTGTTGTAAAGATTGCCTCAATTATAGCATCACTGATGTTATCTTAAGCAGAATTGATTTTGTTTTCAAGTTCCAAAAGGTGAGTTGATTCAGTAAAAGCTTTGTAAATGCTATGTTCCACATACCTGAATCTCCACATCATTATGGTTTTGAATAATGATGTCAATATTATTTGGTACTTATTTTAGATATTTCAACAGAAAAACACTTTGAGATATATTCTAGCATCTGTTTATTATAAGAAAAACCATTATTTATAGTTCTTTAGCGCAAAATTAAAACAACACTGCAGGTCTACAATTTTGCATTATGATGTGATGCCATGAGAGTTATCAGTATCATCCTGATTAAGAGCACAAATTTTTATAGAATAGAATAAATTTTGCCACTCAGCTCTACATAATATGAGAGGCATGTTATCTGTATCTAAGATCTTAATTTATTTTCCTATTTCTTTTGCAAATATAAATATTTGTCTTTTATGTCTAATAGCCATTTCCTAACCCTGAGTATATTTGGGATTTGTTGGTAGCATTATACTTCCTTGCTATGAACACCAGCTCTTGACTTTTTTCTTCACTTTCTACTCAGCTATCTAACTAATCGCTGAACATTGTAAAATTTTGTTTTAGAAAAAGTTACATTTATCAGTTAAAATGGGCAAAAAAGAACATAAAATAATTTGAAGCACAATTAAAGAAAAAAACTAAGATCTAAATGAACTAGGTTTTACTTTTGATCCTACAATTTAATGTATAATCCTGGAAAGTCAAAATAAATCTTGCTTTATGTAGTAGGTGAGATATATTTAAGTTCTAAGTTTTTCTCACCAACTATGCAAAATTTTGCATCAGCTAGCATAATTGTAGCCACATCTAAAGTATTCATAAAAATACTTAATTACTCTATTATTTATTATTTCTAGCTTCAGAGAATATATAGGTTTTCTTCAAATACTTATATTTCCTAGGTTTACATCCGTATCTTTCAGCTACTCTCTTTGGAGAATTCAGTTTTGTACCAGTAATTCAAACAATTTTAAATTACATTAGAGGTCAAAGTGTTAAAGTGGGATCAAAGTTAGTATTTAGGAAAGAAAATCGAAGCTTCAAATCGCCTTTATCCTTGATCTAGAATATAGACTCAACATTGACAGGCAAATAGAAGAATTAGAAAGTGGAATAAAGGAACAAGTGTGATAAAAATCATATAATGACTGTATTTTGTTTGTTAAACAAAGCTAAATAAATACCAAGTTGAATTTAAATGGCAACAATTTAAGTACACTGGATGCTACACATAATAGAGATATTT
Source organism: Dolichotis patagonum (assembly GCA_004027295.1). Lineage (NCBI taxonomy): Eukaryota > Metazoa > Chordata > Mammalia > Rodentia > Caviidae > Dolichotis > Dolichotis patagonum. The sequence goes on along the minus strand of PVJX010005898.1, from coordinate 37,855 downwards.
GGAGGCCAGATCATAAATATGAATTCCCTGAAAACAGTTTTACTCTCTAGATGTATACACATACATATGGAGAGAATTATATTAGTAATTCAAGGAATTTTCAAATAAATATTTAGAAATATGAAAATATGTAATTAAAACTTCAAGATCTTGTTGTCAAATCTGAGTAAATACTAAACATGGTACCAGATTCATAATGTGCTATTCCTTCTGCTTCTGTAATTCCAAAAAGGGACAGAGCTAGCAAACAGGATAATTCTGAAAACATAATGTAAGAAGCTGTTTTCCTAATTTTTATGCTGTATTCCCCACAATGAAAACATACATCCATACTCTACACTCCCATTTATCTAATACACTTTATATATATTGAAGATGCAGATTTTGTACTATTTCTAATTACCCCTTAGCCAAACGTGCAAATACATTCTATAACAAAAATTTTTAAAAGGCCTTCCACTATTTTCTCCAAATTATATATTAATGCCCTACTAATTGGTCAGATTTTCTCACTTTGCATCTGAAGTTCTTACATTTCTAACTGCGTAATATTAAAGGTCGTTTAAAATTGTTTCTCAGTGGTTGATTATTTACAGTAACCAAGTAAGGTTTAACTGAGAATCAGTGACAAAATATATTTCCCAAAATGGTAGTAGGAAACAGGAAGGTAGCTCTTTTTCAAAAGAGATTGGAACCAAGAAATGGAGGGAAGGGTTTGGGAGAAAAGAGAAAGGGACTCAAAAAGCATTAAGATATGTTATGCACATGTATCCACTGGCTATCATGAATGTAATCATTAAATAAAGCAAACATGTACTAGTAAAAATAAAAATATAAAAAACTGGTAATCATAATACTGTTATGCTCTGTTTTCTTAGAAATGGTGCTGCTCTAAATTATTGGAAGCTTGCTCTTGTTTTCTACTATATTAAGATATTGTATTTTAATCAGTCATTTTCTAATTTTGAGACATTGTTTTCTGATATTTTACTTTTCAAAATAATGTTATGGAACTTGGATCTGTGCAACTCTTCACTTATTTGTTCTTGTTAAACTTTAATAATGATTTTCAATACCCCTTCCAAAGTAATGAGAATACATTAAATTCTTACAACAGTTTATAAAATTCTCTTGGCCACCCCTCAACATCTCAATTTCCTTTCTTCCTTCCTTTGTTCCTTCCCCTCTCTTTCCTTCCTCCCTCCTTCCTTCTGTCCTCCCCTTTTCCCTCTCCTCTCCTTCTCTCTGTGTCTGTTTCTCTCTGTCTCCATCTCTTTCTTTGCCTCTCTCTCCCTCTCTCCATACTACAGAAAGATTAAACCCAAGGTCCTTCTGCTGAGCTACATCCCAAGCCTTTTATTTTTTATTTTATTTTATTTTATTTTATTTTATTTTATTTTATTATTTTATTTTTTCACAGGAACACTCTAGATAGCAATGTTTTTCAGGCTGGGCTCAAATTGTAATCCTCCTCCCTCAGCTTCTTACAATGCTGAGATTACATAATGTACTACCAAGAGCAATTTCAATCTTATAATTAGCCTCTACTGACTAAAAAATATCATTCTTATTTTTAAACTTTCTTGGCCACTTTAGAAGGTACTTGTTTGTAATAACTAATATGAAGGCATTTGTTGGGTTGTCCATGCTTTGTACACTTATTATATATGAGTTCTTTAGAATTTAAAGACATTAGCTCTTGGTTTCTTTTCCATGTTATATTATATATTTTTCAATTATTGCATTGTTTTTCCATGGGTTGCTGTTAAAGATTTAATTTTCCTGTGGTCTGTTCTGTCCTTCTGTGTTATTTTTTGCAGTTTCTAGTTTGTGAGTATCAATTTTGTTTGTAGAAGCTTCCTCCTGGTGAGGATCTTTCCAAACACTGGCAGCACGCTCATGTCTGTTCAACTCTCTGTGATAGTTAAAATGATTCTCTAAATTTCTAGAACACCAGGTTTGCAAGTTTCTTTTCAGACTTCCATTATGATCATTGGTGGAATTGGGTGTTTCTGCAGAAACAATAAACCTTTGACTTGGATGAATAATGGCAGTGACAATAATGGCTTTGTGAAGAAAGCTTTTGTAAGAATCATCATTTTAAAAAAACAACACGTATATTGAGCAGAAAGAGAGATGCATCAGAATGCACATCACAAGAACAGATTTAAAGATCTACTCGCATGTTCAAGTCACATGAGACTGGAAACTTGGTAAATAATGTATTTACAAATAATTTGCAATTTTAACCTTGATCCAGTCTTAAGTCTTCCCTAGTCAAAAATAATATTGAATTCTATCTGACAGTTTCTCACTTTTAACTTTTCCTTATACAAAGTATGGAAAACAAGCTAATACCTATCCCCATTAAATGTTGTTTGGAAATGATCACTTCAAACCTAATTACTTATTCACTAATAATCATTAAGTGTTATTTCTCATATTTTTACATACTGACAGGAGTCAGTGAAGCATTTATAAGTCAGACTCTTCCCTTTGAGGACATCCATTTAGTGGCCAGTTCCAGAACCATCCATCTGAAGGCTCAGTCACATGTTTGACACCTGAAATGTAAAGTCTCAAAGAGTGGAAGATAGATCAGTTGTGTTTTCTCCATTTCTCTGTTCCCCCATCAGGTGGTATGTTTATCACCGTAGTTTCTGGTTAGTCAGACTTCTTCCATTTGACTCAAGATTCCAAAATCTACATCCAAAATAAGAATGAGGAGGAAGTGGGGAAGATTAGGGTTGTTTAATTTCCAAGAATATTTATTTATTTATTTATTTTAAAGAGAATAAAACAAAAGAGGACAGGACAAAACAGATCAGCACAGAACAATGTAAACAACACAGCCCTTCACAACAAGACAACCGGATATTAACAGTAGCTACCATGATGTCTGTTTCATTGAAGTACTTGGGCACACCTTCACACACAACAGTATCAAACGTAACAAAATTTTTTATGGAAAATGAGATATTTTAGAAGCCATAGTTAATTTTCTGTTACTTGGTTTTGAATGTCCTATAATACCTTCATTCTTGTGAATGGTTTTATCCAATAATATTTATATAATTTAGTTCCAAACCAGAACACTTTTTAGTGCTAAATACTTAAAATTCTTTAATTTTTTGAAAGACTGTCAAATTATTGTTTGATCTTAACTCTTTTTTTATTTTAAAGAGAATAAAACAAAAGAGGGCAGAACAAAGCAGATCAGAACAGAACAACATAAGCAACACAACACTTTACAATAAGACAACCGGACATTAACAGTCGCTATCAAAATATCTCTTTCTCTGCAATAGTTGAGCATAGTTTCAAATACAATAATATCAAACATAACACAATAATATAAAACCATTCAAGAGAATGAAAGAATTGAAGGACTTTCTGAATCGAATACCAGAGAATGATCAATGGCTACTATAGTATCTCATTTTCAATAAAAAAATTTGTTTATACTATCACATATATTAAAATCCCAATAAGACACAACATGATAGAACTGATGGTAACAGCAGAGTAGAAGCATGTTATGACTTCTAAGCCAGACAATATTAAATCAGCAATGGCTGCCGTAATGTTTTGTTTTCTTCAAAACAGCTGTTCATACCTTGATTTTAACTCTTTACTAGACTAAATATTCATTTATAAGAGTAAGTACTTTTAAAAAAGAAAGAGTGAAAGATTAAGACAAAGAGCCACACAAACTAAAATCCTTTAATATTAAAAGTGAGGTCAAATAATAAATTAATGAAATTGTGGGAAAAATTAAAATCAAATGATATTATGAAAAGAACCCAAAATATATCTGTATACAGATAAATTGACTACATGCAACAGATGGATTCAATAAAACTTCAGTCATATCCTGTTTGCAATTAATACACTTTAATTTCAATACCATGAAAAATTGTAAATATACATTTACTTTGTAAATATTTACACAAAGTAAACATATTCAAAATAAAAATATACTCAAAGAAATGCATATGCAAAGAAAATAGGAAGGTGTAAAAAATGTATATATATATGTAATCAATCATGATCCTCTTGGAAACTAATCAATACAGTACATTCTTTCAGTTTCTCACACCAGGGAGACACTATGATGAAAGATTAAATAGGTTTTAAATGTACAATAGATATTGTGAAATGGGAAGATATTGTTCAAAAGGAAAAAGAACTAGGATAGGTGAAAGGGGATAGGAGAGTAAGGAAAAAGTAAAAATGCAAGTGAGTTATACTATTTAGTGTCTCTTAGTTCATTAAAAGCAAGGTTTGTGCTAATATTGATTGGAGAGATTTTTATATCCATATCTTATACCCTGAGCAAGTGCTTTAAAGATAATATGTAATGTATTAACAACTGTTAATTTTAATATTTTGTTTTACCTTTTTCCCATAGTATCAAACTTTTTAAAAATACAGTATACTCTCTTAAGTTATCCAATTAGAATTCTCTAAATCCAATACTTCAGAAACTGAAAATATTCCTAAGTGAGTTTCCAACATTGGCTTGCCAGCCATGTTACTCTTACAGACTTCCAAGTCCAATGCAGATGATAAAATATTTTTAATTGTAAGTTCAGACCAAAACTTATGATAATCTTCTTTCACTGTTGTCTCAGTGTGTGCAGCTTTGAAATATCTCCAGAACTGTACGACTTCTTACCACCTATGCTCATAACTCTTCTCTAACCTATCGTTCTACGTCAAATTGATTAGTGGAAAATTGTATCCATTTTCCCTATTCTGTAATTGTTCCTTTTACCTATTTGTACCGTACCAGGTTTTAAAGTGAGGTTCTTAATCAGAGGAAAATTAATTTCATTCTTCCTCAAATTCATTCATTAATGATGTATATAATATATTATGAGTATAAGTTTTAAATGACTCGCAAAGAACATGTGATTTTGTACTCAGCACACTTTCATCTTCTTCCTGACTTTATCTAACCATCCACCTCAAATCCTGTCACAAAATTATTAATATCTTTGTTCTTCTATGACCTCATCAGACACAACTCTTCCTCAGGAGTTTTCCATTTAAAAACTTTTCTCTAAATATCTTCTAAGGTCATTCTCTTATCACTTTTAGGTATTTTCTCTCTTAAACCAGTCAAAAAGATTACTTGTATGACCATACTATTTAAAGTTGTATGTCAAAAAAAATAAAGTTGTATCTCTTTCCTTTCCAATTATGGTTATACTTTTTTTTAATATAATTTTACTTAAAGAGAAAAAAAAACAGAATAAAAGGTAGCAACAATACAGAATTCCAAGGAAAAAAGGAAAAGAACAACATCAACAACAACAAAAACTAAGAGATTATTACTTAACAAATTACATACTGACTTATTGGAAATAGTTGTTCAAATTACAAAGTTAAAACATGTAAAGTAAACATTCAAACAGTGAGACTGTTAACAGTTCTGCTCCACGATCTGACAAAAACAGCAATATGGTCATCCATCTTACACACTCAGATATACATGCAATTATATCAAAAAGGTAAAATTAAACATAACCAAACAGAGCAAAGCGGATCACAAGAAAGCAATGTAAGAGACAAAAATTTCAAACTAGACAATCGGAGATACTTACTCTATCATATTGACTTGTTTTCTTCCAAATAGTTGTCCATATTGTCACATACAGGGAATTCACACGAAACAACATAGTATGGAATTGATCTGAGCAGGACGAGGAGGGCATTTCAGGTTTTCAAGACCAGACATTAGGAAAGCTAAGAATGGCTGTCATAGTGTCTCTCATTCTCCTCAATACAGCTGTCCATACCTTCATGTGTGTTGAACTTAAACAAGACAAAGCAAGCTAAAATCACTTTGAACAAAAAGTGATAGTTTAGCTGGATTTCACATCATGACACTATGGAATCAGCACTGGGTATTGTAGTGTTTCTTTTTCTTCAAAGCAGTTGTTCATTTCAACATGTGTTATATAGTTGGTTCTCGTAAACTGTTTATAAGCTCTACACATGCATGAGCCTCTACCTGTATATCTATCCTTTCTGTATTAGAGGGGAAAAAAAACAAAGCAAGATAAAACAAAGCAATTCCTAAAAAAGCATGAAGCAAAAAAGTCACATAAAACCGCAATACAAGGTGATCTACAATGGTTACCATGATGTCTCAGCAGTATATAACAACATTAATAAAAATGAAGCATTGGAGACATTATAAAACTTCAAAAGCAAGTAATAATCAAACCAGAGTGGGTATCTTAGTGACTCTTGTCATCTTCAGTGTAGTTGCCTATACTCTTAGACTTGATGCTATCAATCATAACAGATTTAAATAAAATCACTCAATACAAAGTAGCAATCTAACAAACCAGATTCAAATAAGATCAGTCATAATAAGACAGTATAAGTTATAAAGGGCTTCAGATTAATTTGATAGGAAATTAGGGATGATTACCATAATATGCCTTCTTATTTTTGGGATAGCTGACCATGTCCTCAAGTCTAGTGTAAGTAGACAAACTAGAACAGCACATAATCCATCCAAGCAGAGTGGTGAGAATAATGCAAATTTTAAATCTTGTTACCCAATTAACAATATCCTCTGCCTCCCTTTTTTAGACAATTCCTCCCCTTTCACTCCCATGGGGTGCACTGCTTATTTTGGGTCCCACGACCTCCCTATATAGAGCATCTCAAAGGACCCTAACTCCTGATCTACTCCTTCTAAACATATTTTTCTGATGACTTAAAAGCAGCATTAATATTTCTACTACTTTTTTGCCTTTCTTCAGCAAGTAATATAGCCAAGAGAATAAAATTTATTTCTGTGGTACTCCATGATGTATTTGTAAGTCATAAAACTACTTGACTATATTAGATAGTCAAAGTCCTCAACACAAATATGCTGAGTAGGTAATTAACTGAATAAACAAATTATACAGTGCAAGAAGAGGAAGTGTGACTCAGGAAGTAATAAAAAAAAAGTGCAGGGTAAAGTAATGACAATTATATTAAAGTTTTTATTTCAAAAATGCTTACATAGGCTAATTGGATTATCTTACTTTTCCAGTACTCTCAACAGTAAGCACATTAAAGCTCTCCAAATACGCTTTAACTTCTATATACCACTTTAGAGAGTGGAGCAATTTATTTACACAATAACTTAATTTACTCTACAAGAATTTAATCTTATATATTTTAAGCACTATTGGATTAATAGCTTAGTCTATTTTACTCTTCATTGGTTTTCTTTAACCAAAAAGTATTTAGTAATTCCATCAGTGTCAACCAACAATCTAGAAAAAAACTGTTTTGAAGAATGGAAAGTGCATACCTCAAATAATTATTCGGAAAATAGATTTTCTGCAATTTCAGCTTAGAATTTACATGAAATAGTGTTTGAAATAAACATGTGAGCAAAGGCCAAGGCTGGGCCCAGTAGGCTGCATTCCTTTCACTCTTAAAACAGCAAGACAGTAAAACTAACTGAACTCCCGGACATGGAGACCAGCTGTTGGCAATCACAGGGCTCCACGTGAGCCTGTTTTCCTTAAATGGCATATTAAGCTCATGTTTTCTGAGAAAGGCTTGGAGCCGAAAGAGAGAATTAAAATTGCAGCAGCAGAAGACTCAACCATAAATGATTTTTACCTCATGCTCATTCAGTTAAAAAGCCTTAATTGCTTGACAGTATAAAAAAGAAGATGTGTAAGTATAATGCCCATTTACCCTAAAAATCACATTCTAGGTCATAATTTTAGTGGCAAGGAGTGTTTTCCAGAACTCATTTTTTTAGACATGCGATCTTACTGCTTCTTGGTGTGCTTGTTCTTCTCCTCAGCACTGTAATGAACTAACACTATTCAGAAGCAGCTTCTGTAGATGGATGAGTCATTGGCAGGCACTGAGTCTCGGCAGGAAGTACAGAAAAATCTTCAGAATCACTTTTCTGAATTATATACTCTTCATGAAATAGCTTAATCTAGCCCAAGCTAAATTCATTCACTGTTACCATACAATAATGGTAGCATATAAGAGATTATGTCCATACTATTATTATCTAATGAGGACTGCTGTAGAGGAAAAGCATTGAATAATAATTCAATTTGTTGGAAAAGTACTGCTCACACAAAGAAAAAAGGTGTTAAGAGAATCAGAAAAGCAAGTCATGAAGGGGAATAAGCAACAGAATAATTTGGCCTCCAACCTAGTGTTGGTCTGATTGATGAGGTAGGGATAATATTCTGCAGCTTAACTCTCCAAAGACTTGTGCCCCATTGATTTTCAAGGGGTTAGAGTTTTGTGTTTGTCAAACAATAATTCATTGCAAAGGAATAACCAAACTTCTGTGGTGGTATGAATGCCTTTTTTCAAAGGGAAGTTCTTTTCAAGAAGAGCAAACCATTAGCCACCGTACTTGAAGCCACTGAGGAAGGGATGCACTAGTTAAAAACAAGAACTAGTAAACAAACCAACATCTATGATACTTCACACACTGTACTTGAATGAATTTCACCACATCCAGGAACAAACTATTCAAGATTCTGACTGATTAAAAGTTTCAGGAACATCAGTTTTAGGGTGACAAACTGCAAACTCAAATGCTTTGTATAATCCCAAAACAACATCTGATATTCCTCATTCCCTTATTGCAATGAATTGGATATAGTTTATGCCCATCCTTTAAGGATTATGTGTTGAAATGTATCCCCATTACAAAGAATGGAAAAAATCCAAATAGTGTGTTTGGATATGACTCCTTCATAAGGTGATTAGTATTAGATAAATGTTTTGGGGTGGGGCTCCCATGATGGAATATGGGTGTTTTGTAAGAAGGAGAGAGATGATAAAGACTAATTCCCTAGAACTCTGGCTTCAAGTAGGCCATCATTAGAGATGGGCTCTAAGGCTTGAACTACAACCATAATCTAGAAAATGCCTTGGTTTAAAAATCACCCAGCTTTATTTTATTGCAAGAGAAAATTAAATGAATTCCTTTACTACTCAATCTTTTTTCCCTCGTCCTTGTGTGATATTTCCACTATGATTGTGGCTTCTTTGGTGAGGTGAGCCTGACCTTCACTGATGAGAGGGCAGTCTGAACCCTAATCATTCTGTTTTTGTCTGCTTATGTGGCTGTACTTGGACATTTACACTTAACACTGGACACAGAAGTACCAAAGTTGCTATGCAATCATCTGAATACAAGTATTCATCCCTCTCATACCACAATCGGAAGTATCAGAAGGTCTACATACTCATGGAATTTGATTTGAATCACTCTTTCCAGTATTCTTAACTCCTTTTTGTGTCTATTGGTCTAGTAAAATAAAGGGTCCAAACGACCATGTAGTAGGAGCTTAACATATACATTCCATAATGCTTAAGCACTCTCTCTGGAAATCAGACTTTCTTGAGTTTAAAGTAGTGGCACAATAAATAAAAACACCCCTAAGAAAATTTCATTTATTTATTTATAGGCAATGTTTAGATTTTATTTTTTAATGTAAGTAAGTTTATTGGGTACATTTTAGATATACATAATGATCTATTCATCATAGAGAAATTGTACCTGTACTTGATACATTTCAATTTCTATACTTTTCCCAATCCCTTATCCTTCTTCAGCTTATCTTCCTTTCCCTATTTCCAAAGTTTGGTTTCCATTTTATCTTTTTTTAAAATCATATTTCTATTTTTTCTTTCCTCCCCAAGAAAAATTTAAAAGCAAGCATCTTTTCACCTCTATTTTTTGGTTCTCAGACTTATGTATTGTACTAGCTTTGACCTAAGAATGATATGATGGTTGCTAGTTTTTATTATATTCCAAATTTTGAAGCATAGCATCCCATTCTCCAATATATCATCTCAAAATTGGTTTTTCTTCTAGGTCTTCTACAGACCTTTCTACTACTGAGTTAAGTCCAGCATTTCTGGAGACTTCCTTTTATAATGATTTTGAGAAAGCCAGTTCAGTGGCAGTATGTGACAAAAGTAGATTGAAGGACAAATGGGTGAGAAAGTAATTGGAGTTCACAATAAAACTAACTTTGTGGAAGAAAAGATAAGCAAAGATTGGAATGCATGATGGGATCGTTCATTCACTAATTCATTCATTCATTTTTGTGGTAATGGGGATTAAACTCAAGGACTCATGCAGAGGAAGCAAGTGTCTTATCATGGAGCTATATTCCCACACCTGGATGTTGATTTTAATCCATAGTAATAAAACTGGAGGCAGGTTGTATGGACCCAGATTCTGATTGGCATGTAGAGGTTGTGGTAAGAAGTTGAAAGAATATGTGATCATTTGTGTTTTTTGAGAGAAAACAATATCAGATCATCTAAGACTGAAAACAGCTTTGGCTAAGTGATTTGAGTAGAATGAAGTATGAAATCACCAGGTATTAAAGAGCCACAGTGAATGAAAAGGTGGGTCATAGTAAAATTATAAGGTCATAATGGTCAATTTGAGGTTATAGGTCTTGTATTTCTAGTGAGATAGTCAGTATGTGTATTTTTCTCCAGTGACATTTGATTGCACAGGTGTAGGCAGAGGTCAGGAGGAGATGACTTTTTAACATTGTTTAAATTTTATTAGTACATGTTTGCAGTACTTGATATTTACACTCATCTTAGGCAGTAAGTACGTATCTTGATCATTTTTATTTCTCTTCCATTCTGAATCTACCTCCTTCCCTCTATCTCTAGATCATCTTCATTACTTCATTATTATTGTTATGATTTTGTGAATACAATGATTTCATTCATTGTGGGTATGTTGTACGTATACATGATGCTTCTTTAACCACCTGTGCTCCCCTCTATTTCTTGGTCTCTTCCCATTTGCAAAAGATCTGTCTTTCTGGGTTTTTTAAACTAATCTTTTATTTTGTTCTTAATTTTTACTTGAGTCAATTGAGAGGAACCATACAGTATTGAAGTACATATACTTGGTATACTTACTTAATGCATACATACTTTAATACTTAATACATACATATTAAAGCATACATATTTACCATACTTAATATGTTGCATCCATTTTCCTACAAATGTTATGAGTTTATTCTGCTTTAAACCCAAGTAGTATTCCATTAAGTGTAAATCATGTATACATACCATATTTTCTTAATCCATTGTCTTTTGATGGACATGTAGGCTGTTGACAAGATTTAATTATTGTGAAAAGTGTTTCCGCAAACATCGATATGCGTGTCACTGTAATATAATGTCTTTAGTTCTTTTGAATTAAATGTTAAACATTTTGACTAATATGTATGTATTATGCAGAGAATCTAGGGCAAAAGAGTTAAGAGTTAAGAAAAGCTTGTAATTGACATTACTCGAAAAGGAGATTAAGGAGATATACCCCAGAAGAAAGTGCTTGCTTAGTGAGTGTAGAGTGGTGGGTTCAACCCCAGTAATGAAAAACACAAAGGGGAAATGATGCCATAAGAGGATAGGTTAAATATGTTCAAATCAATGACTCATATGTACCCGTAGATTTGAAAATAATAATTCATATATGAAACAGTATGTATAATTTCTGCTTTCAGATAATAAAATTGAGAAATTTTAGGTGACACATCTATTCGACTAATTCCTGTTCACTGTTTTTACCCAGGATGAAGTTTAGATTTTCTGCAGCAACAATAAAAAAATGCTTTACATTTAATTTCTCACAATAATCATCAAAAATGCTTTACTAAAATACCTGCCTTCTGAAAGATCACCACTTTGGGATTTTTTAAAATGATAACTTCAGGAATTGTTTTAGTAAATACTTGTTAGTAAATCAATTTCTTTATCTGTGTATCTATCCTCTCTCCCGCCTTCTCCTCTTTGTCTCTCCTTTAAATAAGGAAGTTTTTGAGATCACGTTAACTGGAAAGCAATTTTGAAACATTTACAAGAAAGAAATATCATATACTTGGCACCAAAAGCACATGTTTCTTTTGATTTGGAGATCTCTCTACCTGGTTTCTTGATACTCAGTACTAAATGTCTACAATATTTTGACTTTTTTTCCAGAGCACAGTTGAAAAAGCAATAGATAAAACCAATAGTTTGAAAATGTGACCCTGATTTTGCTTTACACTGAGTGCATTGTTGTTTCTCCTGCTGAGTTTGCTGACTAACTTCATGTTTCCCTATAACTATTTGGTCATTTAAGAATTCAGATTCATCTCTGACAAAATGCAAGGCTGAATTGATCTTATTCATAAACATTTGTCAGACTTATATTTACTCAATGCTACAAACTCAAAAATAACTGAAAGTAAGGATTTAGAAATAAGGATTTTTCAGCTAAATTAGAATTAGCTTCTGTTGTTATCTGTTCCTTGCCCAGTGGCCAGGCACAGATTGGTATAGAGGGGAGAGGGGCACGTATCCAGTGAAACTAATTGAAAAGCGGGACAGCAGGAAAGGAGAAATGTAATCATTTAAAGTGGTTCTACATGATGGTTTTGGTAAAATTCTGTGCTCCAGGAGGCCCCTCCTGTATCAAGCCTGCATCCTGGCACAATAGCGCCTGTGATCAGCCACAAGGAACCTTCACTCCCAGCATGTCTTAATAATGTTGCATAACATTCACCAGCTTATCACTACTGCAAACAAAGTATGCTTTCCTAACGTATCTTTTTTCCTTGTTTTTATTTTACCAAGGGTAAAAAAAATAACAAAACAGAACAAAGCAGATCAGAAGAAAACAATGTAAGTGACACAGATTTCAAAGCAAGACAACAGGAGATCAACAGTGGCTACCATAATGTCTCTTGTTTTCTTCTAAATAGTTGTCTATATATTCACACACATGAATTCATACAAAAAATAATATAAAACTGATCAAAACAGAATAATGAAAGCATTACAGGCTTTCAAAACCAGACAAGAGGAAAACCAACAATGGCCACTGTAATGTCTCTTGTTCTCTTCAAAATAGCTGTCCATACCTTCATGTATGTTGAAATTAAACAATACAAAACACTAAAACCACTCTGAACAAAGAATAAAAGCATTACTGGATTTTACAGCATGATGATAGGAAATCAGCAATGGATACAATAATATCTCTTTTTCTTCAAAGTAGCTGTTTATTTTATCACGAATAATACAATCAATTCTTGTAAACTATTTAGGAGAAGTTTTAGGCATTTATAAGCCTCTACATGTACACCTATCCTTTCTGCATTACAGGGAAAAGCAAAACAAAGCAAAACAAAACAAATTACTAGAAAAAAAATTAAAAAGACAAATAACAATAGCAAAGGTATCTTTTATGATAGGCTACAATGAAAAACATAGAATCTGAGGTTATATACCTGAGTTTGGAAGGTAACCTTCCATACAGAAGTTTACTTAGCTAAGTCATTTCACCCTGAGCTTCAACTTTCTTAACCATATTATACAACATTAAAGACAACAAAAGCGGGCTCACAGAGCGCACATGATTAAGTTCATAAATGACTATTAAGGAAACCATATTCAGTGACAACGCTGCCTATGTTAGGCATATGACACACACAAGTCCTCCGCACCTCATTAAGTCTGGGAATTCATGTCCACTGGTGATTAATGAGTCAAAAAGTATAGAATAAAATAAAGGACAGTGTAAGTATTCAGAGCCAGGCTTGCTGGTAAAAACTTGGGCGTATTCCACTACACTTTGTCAGGTGTAAAGGCAAACTGGTGACAAACATATTTTCTTGGAAGATGTCATTCTACACAGGAATGCACTCGGTGATTAATCACTTGTTTGCAGAATTTAGCCATTGGGAGGACAGGTTTGGAGCAAGAGGTAAATGCTTAGGATTCAGTTGGAAGTACCACAAGCAGTGGTCAAAATTTCAAGCTTTAATGCTTCAGAAGAAAAACAGAGATTCTTATGAAAAGATAACAAAATATTAAAAGCAGTGAATATCTAAGAGAAGATAAAGGAGATTAATCACATTAAATATAAGAATATTTTAAACAGTTATGTCCATTTTGAAGTTTGGGGTAATACATTCAATTCAGTCCCTTATATAGACTAACCCATTAATGCAAATGTGTGCTCTCCCTCCATTTACATTAAGAAAACATAAAGAGAAAGCACTCTTTTGCATAATACTTTCTTATTTTCTTTGTTACTATGCTTGAATGCCTTACCGTGACTTCAACTGAGGTCATATACCCTAAAATTATTTTTATAATTAATAAACAAAAATACATGAAAATATTAAAATCTCATATTTAAATAGTAGTCAGTCTCCAGTGTGTCTACTCAGCATGCTGGATAACGTGTCCTATAATTTTCTTCAGTACAGCCTATAATTATCTCCTCTGATTTTGTTGTCTCACATAAGTTTACTTGGATCTATCTATTCAAACAAGTCTAATTGTTTGGATTTCTCAGGGACAAATAATGAGCATATACTCTTATATTTTTATTTAACTTACATATGCACAATAATTTTAAGTAGTTTTTTTAAAAAAAGAAACTGGAAAGAGAGACAGGGAAAAGGAAAACATATATACACATACAAGATAGTTAAGGAAGCTATACAGCTGGTTTCTCTTAGTTCACTGAAAAGAAAGTTTATGCTAACACTGGTTATACAAGACATAGTGCCTAAATCTTGTACCTTGAACAACTACTCGGAAGACAAATACACACAATGTATTATTGTAACTTTCCTACTAAACTGTTTTGAAACTTCTTCACTGTTATTTTCATCTTTTTCTCTTTAAAATAAAAATATTTATAACAGCATGAATCAGTACAAGTAGGAATTTGATATAGTAGCATGTCATATACAAAATAAAAGTCCTCTCTCCCTCCCTCTATGTCTCCACATACACACACACACCCTAATATGACCACTTGTACACTGATCTGTGACAATATATTAATAGTTGCTTTTCTGTGAGTGGTGGAATCACAGGGAATGTGAAAAATTTTTCTTGTGCTTTGCAGTAAATTCAATTTTCATTCACATGTAATTATATTTTTAAAGGATTACTCAATGAAAAGTGATATTTTTTACTATGAAACAGTATGGAGATTGCCTACCCTATTTTTTTTTTAATGCTCTAGAATTTCATTCTTTGAAGCTCGGAGGAGAACACTAAGTAGAAAACTACTTGTTAAGAACTATCATAAGAGAAGTATGTTTAGCAAAATTATTCAAATAATCCTCTAACCAAAAGAAAAGGAATTTTTCTTGGCACCTCATCATCAGAAGTTTAAATTAAATTCTTTTTTCTGTCTCTTTGTTTTCATATCTGTTTCGTTTCTATGCAGCTTTGAAAAGGATCACTTTTGTGTGAATTTCTCCTCTCTATGGGAACGTGAAGAAAACAGAAAAGCTGGCAAATTTGGAACAAACACAAACAACAAAATTTCTGGTTTTGGGTCCTTTTGTTGCTTATGACTGTTCAGCCCATCTATATTTTTCCTCCTCTTATGCTGAAAGTGTTTGCTTACCACTTCTTATTGCCTCTGCCACCATGGGACAGATTGTCCTCTCTTTCAGGCCCTTTCTGTCCCATTGTGAGGAGGCAAGGGCTTGCTATCACAGATAATAGCACCAGCAGGAAAGTTGTTTTCATCTTTGCCAACCTGTTTGGGAATCTGAGGGAAAGAAAATGAGGGCTTGCTTGTTGCAATACTTTTTTTTTTTCTTGCTTGAAACTAAAGTTCTATAAATGGAAACTTAGTAAAAGGATTTAGCTTTTCTTTTCTATTGAAAAGAAAAATGTGTGTCTTTATAAGTGTGACTTTTCTAGACAGCAAGTGTATCACAAAATACACGAGAGGATGTGTGTAAGCATACAAAGGCACATGTATGTGAACACATACAAACACACATGTCCCAAACATTAGAGCAAAACTCTCATAATGAATTTATTTTGGATGTTATTTTCAAGTTCCATTCCAGGAGAATTGCTGGCAAGTCAGATTCCTTCATAAGTCAACAAAGCGAGACTTATGTACACAGTACACCTGTGAAAGTTCGAAACGCGAATGTTTATAAGTCAGGAACTTGCTGTGGACTAATCACATAGCACAATAGTAATTGTCGTGGCAGTAACTCAACCAAAAGACTCAGGAAATAATAATAAACAAAGTTATTTTTCTTTTTAATTTTTTAAAATTTTCTTTTTAATTTTTAAAAATTTTATTTATAAAATTTATAATATTTGCTATCCATGACTACATTCACTGTGAGGAGTAGGAACACACGCACGACACATCTTCTTCCTTTGGTTTCATACCCTTTCCCATTCCTCCCTCTCCCCTTTCTATCTCTTGATACACTCCTGTGATAGTTATCTGATTGTGTCAACCTGAATAAGAAATGTCCAACTAAATTGCAACAGCATAGTTCTGAATGTGGCTGAGAGGATTTCCGGAAGACAGAAGACCCACCCTAGGGCAGCTTGTTGCCTGAATGGTGTAAAGGGAAAACAAATAAGAAAGACTTCCTTCTCTTGCTTTGGAGGAGTTCCAGTCTTTGCGTTTGCCTTTGATGCTGTCTCCTGGCTATCAGTGCAGATTTTTCAGCCTTTTAGTGTGTACCCTTGAACCTTTCATCAGACCCTTTGGCCTCCCAGTACCGACTCACAGGACAATACACTGAGCTCCAGGCTTCTGACTGAATCTTTCGTATCTTCAGTGCATAGGTAGGCCTTCTGCATACTACCGCACCTTCCTCTCTGGGTGGCCAATGGGCCAATCTTGTAAATTCTTATGTATTTGCATTAAATCTGTTTCTCTACTAAACAGTGACTGATACAGTTTCCTTATGTGAGAGGTCTATCTACCTGTTTTTTATTATTTTTTATTTTGATCTATAATTCATGTATATTTTAAGTTTCTCATATAAGAGAAAACATGCAATATTTAAGCTTATGTGTCAGGTTTATTTAGCTTAATATTATGGTCTCAAGATGCATACTTTCCGCCAAGTGGCTTGCTTAACTTTATTTATGGCAGAGCTGTATTCTACTGTGTATAAACACCACCTTTTCTTAATCTATTCATCTGTTGATGAACATATAAACCACTTTAAATAGCTACTATGAATATTTCTGGTACTTGTTATTAATGTATTTGATTTTTTTTTGATGATAGTTATTATTTCCAGAGTAAGATGGAACACAAAAGATAAAACAGATATTTTGTCAAAATTCTTAAAACTCTAACTTTATGCACATTATAGTCTTCACAAATTAAGTGAAATACAGGCTGCTCTCATCTTATTTGACAGTGAAATTCTTTGAAATTCTCTGTATTTTTGTTTTTTTCTAAGAAAAACAGTGTTTGTTTAATAATATTTTTCAAGAATTTTGTGTAGTAAACATTCTTTGAAGATAATGCAACCACAAATAAAGATCAGGTATTTTTCTGTCATTTTGAAAGCACTCAAGTTTACTGACCTGTACTCTTCTCCTGTAACACAAGTAACTGTATCATCAGGAGTCAATTCCTTTTTCTGAAGTGCCTTGGGAGTAATGGACCTTTAAAAACAGGCAAAAAGAAATCGAAGTGGACCTCAGAAAGTGGAAAGACATCCCTTGTTCATGGATAGGAAGAGCAAATATTGTGAAAATGGCCATTCTCCCAAAATTGTTATACAGATGTAATGCAATCCCCATCAAAATACCACTAGCATACCTCATGGATCTAGAGAAATCACTCCTAAAATTCACCTGGAACCTGAAGAGACTTACATTAGCAAAAGCAGTTCTGAGCAACAAAGGCAAAGCAGGAAGCATCAAAATCCCTGCCTTTAAGTTATACTACAAAGCTACTGTAATAGAATCAACATGGTAGTGGAATAAAAACAAACCTGAAGATCTATGGAATAGATTAGAAGATACAATAACAACTACAAACACACTCAACCACCTTATCTTTGATAAAGGGGCCAAACACATTCACTGGAAGAAAAATAGTCTCTTTAATAAATGGTGCTGGAAAAATTGGCTCTCTGCTGAAAACTAAATCTAGACCCATACCTGTCACCATATACTAAACTAAAGCCTACATGGACCAAAGGCCTAAATATTAAAATAGAAACTGTAAATCTGTTGGAAGACAAAGCAGGTAGAAATCTTGGAGACATAGGGGTAGGTAGATAATTCATGAACAAGAATCAAACTGCATGTGAAATACTTCACAGAATCAAAAACTGGGATCACATCCTATTAAAGTTTTTGCATGTTGAAAGAAATCTCCAGCATAGTGAAAAGAAAACCCACAAATTGGGAAAAAAATCTTAGTGAACTGTCCTGCAGAAAAAGGACTTCTGTCTAAAACATATAAAGAATTAAAAAACATCATATCCCCCGAAATTAAAACTTATTCCAAAAGTGGGCATCTGAGATGAATACACAGTTCTCAGATGAAGAAATACAAATGGCAAATAAATACATGAAAAAATGTTCATCATCATTACTCATTAAAGAAATGCAAATTAAAACCACACTGAGATTCCATCTCACTCCAGAAAGAATGGTCAGGATAATAAAAACTACCAACAACAAGTGCTGGAGAGGCTGTGGGGAAAAAAGGAAATTTTCTGCGATGTTGGTGGGAGTGTAGACTGGTGCAACCACTGTGGAGGTCAGTTTGGAGGTTCCTCAAAAAGCTGAGATTGGAGGTCCCATTTGACCCAGCTATTCCACTCTGGGCATATTCCCAGAAGAACTGAAAACATACCACAGTGATATACGTGAACCCATGTTTATAGCAGCACAATTTGTAATAGCCAGAACTTGGAAACAACCTAAATGCCCATCACCTGAGGAATAGATTTAAAATGATGTGGTATTTTTATATAATGGAGTACTACTCAGCTATAAAGAATGATCACACTGAGATATTTATAAGTAAATGGATGCAACTCAAAACCATACTCATAAGTGAAATAAATCAAACTCACATGTATAAATACTGTATAGCCTCCCTAGTGTAAGAAACGGTAAGGGTACATAAGATTTTATGGTAATCATGGTTCCCCATTACATTGATTTGAAGTCTTGTAATATTTTCATTCATTGGTTAGATTGGTTTTATTCTATTTTGTTTGATTTTATTATGTGTGTTGGTATGAACAGATATTTTTAAAAAAACAAGACATTATGGCAGCCATTGCTAATTTACTATCATCTTGCTTTGAAGTCCTACCATGCTTTTTTTCTTTTGTTTTGATTGGTTCTATACTATTGTGTCTTATTAGATTTTATTGTGTGATGGTATAAACAAAATTTTTAAGGAATATTATAGTAGCCATTGTTCATTTCCTGTCGTTTGGTTTTTAAGTCCTGTAACACTTTCATTCTCTTGAATGGTTTTGTACTATTTTGTTATATTTGATATTATTGTGTGTGAAGCTACTCTCAACTATTTCAAAGAAAGGAGACATTATGGTAGCTACCATTGATATCCGGTTGTCTTGTGAAGTGCTATGTTGCTTGCATTGTTCTGTCCTGATTTGCTTTGTTCTGTTCTCTTGTGTTTTATTCTCTTTAAAATAAAAAGAAAACAAAACAAAACAGGCAAAAGATGTTATAGACACTCTGTCCTCATCTGGTACTGTTGAGGATAATAACATCCTTTTTCTCTGATTCAAAAGTCTCATGTCCCTAGAAACTTATAAATTGTAGCAAGCTCATTTGTAGGTTTACAAGCAGTAGAACATTTCAGAACCTGCCTAAATTCTTCGCATCATTTACACAAAAGCAAGCAGAATAAAAATTGCAGCAATGTATGTTAATATGTGTAAATTCATAATAGGTAATGTAAAGTGAAATAAATTGGCTATTTGTATAGTTCCCTAAATAAAGTTCTCAAATGTTCAAGAATTTGCCATTTATGGTTAGAATAGTGTGTAATAAATACATAAAATTCTTTGTACACATAATAGACAATTGCAATGAAATGCATATTTATGTTCTCCCTAAGTTTTAGTGTAGAACAGGGGAACTCTGGGAGAAAATTAGGTCATTAGGGTAAACTCCTATGAATTAATGTCTTTGTTAAAAAAATGATCCAGTGAGATTTATCAAGCTGGTTTCTTTCATCAAGGAGGAGTAAGGCAAACAGTTTAAAAACTAGGGGAGGTTCCTCTGCAAAACGCAACCATGATTGCCCTCTACTGTCAGTATTCCCAGCCTCTGAAATTATGAAAAGTTAATTTCTGTTGTTTAAACCTCCAAGTTTGTGGTAACTTGTTGTATGTAGTACCCTGAACTAAAACAATAACCAACTCTCAATAATAATGAAATGAGATCAGTAAGAAGTATTCAAGAAGCAAGGCCCACTACACGATTTTAGAATTTCCTGTATGTGAAACTGCACATAAAAAGAAGTGGTTAACTGAAGAAGAAAAACAAGTTACAGTTCAGTCTTCAATTAATATATTAGAAGTGTTTATATGAAATGCTAGTAGCAACAATGTATTTGGTGTTTATATTTTATGGATACATGAAATGAGTGACAAATAGGCTGTAAAGCAGAAGGGGAAAGAATTAGGATTACTGTGCTGTAAGGAAGTTGCTAACTATAGAGCCATGCAATGTTTGAAAATGGACTTTTACTGGTCATAGGTGGGCACTGAAAACTCTGAGGTAATCATCAAAATTATATGCACATGAAGGGGCATGGAAAGCGCTTAAGTGCATTTTGCTAACTGAAAATAACCACTAAAAATGCATACTGCATGAGCGCAAATATATGAATGTTAAATATTGAAAATATAGTCATGCACCACTTAAAAATAGGAGTATCTTTTATGAAATGTATATTTATTTTGTACAAAAATTATAGAAGGTACATATACAAAATAAGAAATCATTTCACTAGGAAGTACCATTTTATGGGAGGTCCGCTGTATATGCAGTCTGCCATTAACAATAACACCACTATGCAGCATGCATCTCAATATTGGCCTTTTCCCTTGGTTTCTGGCATAGAGCTCCTAAAACTTTGTCTTAGGAGGGCTAGGAATTTAATTTGTTATAATATTTAATTTTTGTCTTGGTACCTGAGACAGTTCCAAAGACACTGACAATTTCCTGTTCAATAGGAGGATCTTTTGTTCTAATGATATGACAGTAGATTCTTGGTTGGGGGCTGATGATCAGATGACCCAGGCAAGTTAGAAGCTGCAAAATTTATCTCCCATCTCAATTGTTTAGAGAGTGAAGATGGGCAGAAAATGAAGTGAAAAATCAATCATACCTGTGTGGTGGAAATACTTGAACTACGACTTTGATCTGTGTCTCAGGTTTTAGTACTGCACGTACTACGATCTTGGCTGTTTCGAGTGTATGTTGGCTAGAATTATTAAGTGACTTAGTTCCTATTCTTTCTCAGCAGAAACAGAATAGCTCTGTTATGAATTAAAACTGCATATATGTCTGGTATGCAGGAGACTAAATCAAGTGTGTCCTTAGGGCAAAGGCTGTAAGTTGTTTTGTGAGGCAGAGAAGTTTTGGACTTTAATGGACAGGGATAAGATACTGTTGCAGGACATGAAAGACTTTGACTAGGACATTCAAGATTTTTAAGTTCATTAACTCAGATTTTCCAATAAGAACTTTCTGAGTCATATCCCTTTTCATTTGGAGCCCTCTCCTTGGCACAATAAAGTTTTCAGGTTTGTGATCTTTCCGTATCATGAAAAATTTCAGGCCAGATCTTCAAATATTTTCATCTCTGGCTGCAAGAAATTATTTTCATTCGGTGTATTGTTAAAATATTTTTGCTGATTTTCTTTAAGGCATTAACCGCATTCAGCAACAACTATCTTATTCCTTATAGTAACTTCTATTCTTTGCTCATGATAATGACTTCTCAAAATCAGACAAATGTCTGAGCTATACCTGTCAGAACATTTTCACCAGTTCAACACTTGGGTTGTCATACACAGGTTGAAGATTTCTCATTGTCAGGACGCAGGAGGGTGCTTCACCTCCAAATCTCATTTTTGAGTATGCACTGCCATTGTACGTTTAGACAGATCTTTGAATGCTGATTTGTCAGGAAACGAGTTTCACATGAAAACATGTGTGCAGGATTTTAATTTGGATGTAATTTTGGAATGAATAGCTGTGAGAGAATGATGAAAACAGGACTGGAAAGGAGAACAAGCTTACTTGTGATGTATTTAAATACCGAAGCCTTAGGTGTTAGGAGAATTTTCACACTTCTCTTCCATGAAAGCAAGAAATGTGTTTTTGAACATCCACAGTGGCAGGTATTGGATACAGGCAGACTCTGAGGGGTTGGTTAATTGGAGGTCAGTCCATGGCCCACGTCTGTTGCCAAATTAAAGGATGAGATTCAGTAACGAAAGCAAGGTACCCAACAGCTGTGTGTAAGCACTTGGTTATGTGTAGGACAAACACCACTGCAGCCATGAAGTCATTTCCTCATTTTCCTAAGAAGTGCTTAGGAAAAAGAGTAAAAGGATCAATTTATTATAAAATGATAACCTACACCTAATACATATATAATGGTTTGTCCACTTAGCAAATATTTCTTGAGCATAACAATTATTGTACTGCACAATTGTTAAAATTCGCATTCACTGTGGCCATTGTAACTATTTTGGTTATAATGTACACTAATTTGAGGCAAAATGGATTTATGTCTGATCTTTAAAATATCTTGCATATACTTCTGAGGTTTCTGTGCTTAATAGGAATGAAAAATTTGAAGAAAATTACCATGAGGTTTCTATAATCGTTTTGTTTATCATTTTGTAGCACTATTTTATGTATTTTGAAGGTAGTCATTCTATTTAAAAATCATGTATTCTTTTCTAATGAAATTTTTATATCATTTTCATTTTTCCATTTGAGCTTTTGTATGTGTTCTCTGAACATGGTGATCACACTCCTTGTGGGGAGTTGGCACATAGATGTAATACATCCCAGTCCCTTTGGATCTCCTTGCCCTCCTTGCCTCCAACGCTTGCTCTATCCTTTTGCAAAAGATCTATCTCCCCATTTCCTACTGTCGAGCTGTCATTTTGTTCTATTGTTAAAGACATATTGTCCTTGAAAGTTTTTATTCTTAAAAAAAGAAACAACACATGGGCACATCATTAAACAAAGCTCAGTTTGTTAGTTACTATTTTAAAGAATCAAACCTTACTGTGTCAGCAAATCCTTTCCTTTTTGTTGGACTTGAATACCTGGCTAGATTTGTCTTCCACTTAATACAGTGATATAATGTCCTGCTGATTTTGATACGGTTATTATTGCTTTAAAAGAGAGCAATTCTAAGTTCAATCTCAGTGCATCCAATTGTGTTCTTGGTATTTCTTCAATCAAAGATACTAAAGATGTACTCTGCATCCCTGGCTTTGTAAATTTGAAAAGGCTACAAGATGCTTTTATGTATATCAATTTATTTAGCTTTCCTTGATAACATCTCAAACTTGAGATGTTCTAATTTCCCTATGTTTGACTTATTCTAGTAAACAATAGAGACAAGAAGAAATGATTTTTGCAGTCGTTTCTCACAGAATTGTGAATATTTTATCTCTGTAATTGCCTCTTCTTTGGAATGATGGCATTGTATCTCTAAAACATTCCAGTTGAAGTGATTAAGTCTTCAAAGTGATGTTTTATTAATGTAGAAAACAGAGAAAAGTGCTAGAGATTAGATTGTGATCAAAGACACTGTGCTCTGTCTATAGAATTATTCTTTAATCTTTAATCAATTGGTGGAAGCAAAGTTGGATATATTAGAAGGGATTATCCCAGCTGTCTTGCAAACTCATTACTGCAAGTAATGATACTTAGTGTAAAAATCTTTCAACCATATAAAATATATATTAAAAGGGAAATTTCATTATTCCCCTCCAAACATCTCTAGTGATCCCCAGTATTAGAAAGTGTTCTGGATCAATAAATAGTATTTTGAATACACAAATTAGTGTATGCTTGTCTTTTTGATTTAGAAGGGAACCTACAGTTTTCTTTTTCCACTTGGAAATGTTCTGTCATCTACTTATGGTCACTTTCTTTACATGACTGCATAATATTTATGGTGCTAAGCGGATTTGTAATATCCTCATTGTTTAATTCATTTATTCAATATGTGTGCACTACTTCATTCTGAAATCTAAGGATACAGCAGCAAACAAGGCAGGGTACTGATTTTTCAGAGTCTCTATCGAAGTGGATGTATAGCATAAAAGCCTCATCATATTTATTAATTCATATGAGTGCTATTATTACTATTTTCTCTACTATAAACAATGCTATAGTATACAATACCATCTATTTTGTATTTGTATGTATGTAAATATCTATAAGATAAATTCTTAATAGCCAATTTTTTAACTTTATGAACATTTGAACTTCAAGAGACCGAATTTCACTCTGTAATTATTTGTAAAGTTTTATGTTTACAAATAATTTATTGGTAGAGTCATTTCTCTGTGCATTTTCTAGTATTGAATATTATCAATTATTTCATTATCATTCAGTCAGGTACATGATAATTTGTATCTCAATAATTTTATTTGCTTTGAATTGTCAATGATTCATCTTTGGGGGTAATATTATTAATTTTATTTACTTTTGTGACTGTATTTGGCCCTAATTTGAAATTTTCTTGGATATTTCTTACTGATTTTAAAGCGTTCTTTATATAGTATAGATGTTTTAGGTTGTACATACAGTATTTTGCACGTTGTATTTTGCTCTGTATGTTCATTAAATTGCTCTTATTCGCTACTTATCTTTTCATATGGTTATTGTTCTTAACCATAAATGCTTAATGAATTTGTGAAATTACATGGCCAATAACTCACTTAGAGTCCACATTTTTATTCAAAGACTTTCTCTATAATGATGTTTAAAAATATTATTCATATGAATTTCAGATAAGGTTAAGGTGGAATATTGTATGCTTCTCTATTCCTTATGCTAATTACAACCAACTTCTCTGGACAAAAAAACAAAAAGCAAACATCACAAAACTGAGAAATAGCTTAAAAAGTAAGATAGACTTGACAGGATCTTTTACTTATGGAATCTCAATTAAATTTAGAGACATTTTTTTTCAAATGGTATGCAAATTATGAAATTTGTATGAAATGTGGAAGGCCATACAAATAGCTAGGATTTGAGAAAAAATTTAAAAATGAAGGATGTATTCTACTTCTGTAGTTATATACCTGCAGTAATTAAGGTCATATGAGATGAGCTCAAGGATAACAACTTCTATGGTGATAAATCTTTCAGACCGAGTGTGATTTTTTTAACAGAGATTGAAAATAGTCAGGAGGCCTCTGATAACTTCAGAAAATTAGTTTTTCTTCTAATGTATAGATCATTTCTGAAGTAAGTTTTTCTACACTTCACCTTTTCTGTGACAATGGATGGTGTTAGGTTAGCACCGCTATTACAACAAATTACCACAAATGCAGTGGCTGGATCAAGACAAATTCTGATCTCCCAGTCATACAGGTCAAAAGTCCAAATGGGCTGGGATTAAGGCGTCAATGGTGTCCATGCAGGACACATGCACTCACTTTAAGACAGAATCTGTTTCTTAGCTTTTTGACTGTTTATAGACACCAAAGAGATTTTCTTTCTAACCCTTCCTCCAAGTTCAAAGCAACAATGGTACATTGAGCCTATCTTACAAACCAGTTTTTCCTCCCCTCATTTTAAGAATCTTGTGATAACATTAGGTTCACCTGCATAATTCAGATAATCACCTTATCTAAACATTAACTTCAATCTTAATCTTCAAAATTAATTCCCATTGGCATGAAGGGGAAAACTTTCACAGATGTAAGGGATTCGAATGTGGACATCAGCAAAGATAAATTATTCTATGTTCTAAACATCTGAATAAATCCTAATCCTAATCATTGCTTAGGAGCAATGACTGAAAAGCATTTAGGAAGAACCACAAGAGGGCTGGGGATTTAGCTCCGTGCTCCAGCTCTGGCCTGATAAGCATAATGTCCCCACTACAAAAGAAACAAATGAAAACAAACAAAAACCATCTGATACATTTTAAAATTTCCCTGAATCTTCTCTGAGCAACTTTATAAAATTTTAATGCCTTTTGTTTCTTATGTTTGGTTTTTATGTGTCCTGATCACCTAACTGAGGTAACATTACCATTGCAAACCCTCTGAGCGTTGACTACTAACAATTTTGCATCTCCAGAGCAGTTTCAGTCATTCTTTTTTTCAAACACACTAAACACTGAATTGGAGATGAAGCTCAAATTCCAGAAATATGAAATCTTTACTTAAGCATTGTTTTCTTTTCCTTTCCTAAAACCTAGATTTAAGATATTTTTACAGAGGTGGGTGAATTTTGAGGCAAAGTTTCACTATGTAGCCCAGGCTGGTCTCAAATTTTCATATCCTTCTGCCTCAGCCTCTTGAGTGCTGGGATTACAGCCGTGTGATACCCTACTATATTTTACATTTAAGCTACTGTATTGAAATTAACAAACCATTGATCTCATAGTTTCACAATGGATGGATAAAAACAAACTTTGGGCATTAATTCTTATTTAAATAAATTCTATGTCACAATTATGATACTGGTATTCAAGAAATCTCTTCCTAAATTATTTTTATATACATTATTTTATTTATATGTATTTGACACTCATTTACTGATAGTTCATCTTGTGTAACTGTGTAGTTCTATATTAATGAAGGAACACTTTTCATAGGCTCCTATTATACCTTCCTGAGAGAAAGGTGGATGCCCAAATACCTAGAGGATTTCTTCAAGTGTAATACTTCTCAGTACTCAGAGACAATTGCCTGTGTTGTCATGGCACTATTTCCAAATTTCCCCTCACACATAAAAGAATACGAGCTGTTATTGAATGTCACTTACTAGATATTGAAGGTATGAAAAATTAAAAAAACCTTAATGTGAAAAAAAGAATGAAAAAGTAACATTTATTATAAAAACAAACTCTCAGTTTTGCATAAGTTTTGGGTAAACTCCAGTTAATGCAGATTAATGTTTCCAATGGCTAAACAGTAACATAGTCAGATTTCTAACAAGAGGCCCAAAATGTTGAAGTTGATATTTATTACGAAAATATAAACTTGGTTGGAGATACAGCTCAGCAGCACTGCCTGGCAAGTGTGAGGTTGTGAGTTTCATTGCCGGTACAAATAATATAACATAACATAACATAACATAACATAACATAACATAACATAACATATAAACTTATAGTTTCAACACTTGGTAGCTGTAGAATAAATAAGTTGTCACAAAAATGGGCCCATTAAAAATCCTTCATCAACAGTAAAACATTCATTTCCTGCCCTACCACTGGGCGAAGAACAGTGACTGCAGCATCATTGGTCATGGAATTTAAATTCTCATAAAATGCTAAATGTTAAAAGCTTTAGACAACATTAAGAAATGACATGTGAAGGAAGGAATCCATTATCACTATAACTTTTCTGTACCATTTCCAAGTCTGCTTGACTTTTGTGTTTCTTTGCTTTGAGACAGCATTTCTCTGTGTAGCCCAGGTTGGCCTTGAACTTGCAGCCATTCTCCCAATCCAGTCTCCAAAGCACTGGAAGTACACACCCAGCTTAGAAACCTATTTGAAATTGAAATAAAATTTTAAAATACCAGTGATAAAATTCCCTTGTTGTATAATATCTTACAAGACTATGCCTTCCACAGATAAAAGCTATGATCTAGAAATAAAAATATAAGTAATTTGCTCTCTGAAAGTACTGGAATTAGAACAAATCATCCTAAATAACACCAATACAATTGAAACAGAAATTCCATTGCCATACACATAGTGAAAAAATAGCTTGTAATTTGAGATAAACTAACTTAACTGTCTGGTAAAACACAAAACAAAACAAAAACCAGTATATTTCAAAAAATAATCAGAAGAACATAACAGAATCCAGAGCCCCTACAATCGTGCATTAGATATCACATCTAGACTGTATTGCTAAATCATAAGCACAAAGAGTAGCAGAAAACCTAGGCACTGAGGCTCAGGCTTGCCTAGCCCTCTGTAAATCCAATAGTAAGAGGACTGCAAGTTAGATCAAGCCTGGTTAATTTAGCAATTTGGCAAGACTCTGTCACAAATATATAATAAAAAATAAAGATTAAATAAATAATTAAATAAATAAATGAAAGGGATGGGGTGTAGATTGTATGAAGGCTTTCAGTTCAATCTCCAGTACTAGAAAAAAAATAACAAAAAATATAAATGACACATAACACCAAAGAGTGGAAAGAGATTTCCTAGAGATATTTTTGTTGAATTTAATGAACCTTTACTAACTATTCCCAAGGATATGTTGTACAACATACCTTAAATTTTTTTATAAAAAGAAAAACTCAGCAGAAAAATAAAATATAAAAAGAGCCGCCATAACTGAAGACAAAACATGGATGCAATAATGCTAAATCAGTAGTAATATGCAATTTAGAGCTGAAAGAAGATAGCAAAATAGATCAATAGAAACTATTTAATCTGTAAAACAGAGAAAATTAGAAAAAAATTTTAAGGTAATATACAAAAAGCCCAATAAGAGATGGATAGGTGATGACAAGCAGATAGATCTGTTGCAACTCAGAAGAGGTGCTGGAGACTGAGCTGTCATGGAGTGGAGAAATAAGCATAGGTATGACATGCACAGGAAACTAATAACAATAATGAATGTAAGGATTTTATGTCATAAATATGAGATAAGACTAATAATATCAGAAAAATCAAAGATGGCAAATGGTGAAAGAGGATTTAAGAGAAGAATGGAAGGAGCTGAGATGGAAAGGAATTAAAAAAAGAATAAAGTTATGTTGTTTCCATGTCCCCACTCCCAAGATGAGGGTATACTGCATATACTACAAACATGCACTATTAAGAAATATAATATAAATATTGCTTTGATTTTGTGGCATTGGACAATATCAGATTACAACCATAATGCTAGAAGGATATTGGTCAGCTTACCAATGGCTAGGAAAAATGCATTATTTCTAAATTACAGGAGGAAATGTTTTCAGAGGCTGCAGTTCACCATCTGTCAGCTCCTAGGCAGGAACACTGAGGCAGGACACAGCTGCTCGTTCCATGGCTGGTGAGAAGCAAAGCACAGGAAAAGAGCAGTGAGAGATGCATCCTAGTGAACCACCTCTAACTTATTCCCCCTTCCAAACACCACATTCAGCTATGAACATCAGCAGATAATCCACTCGTGAGTATAGTGCCCGTAAGATACAATCATTCATCCTAGAATCTTCATCTAGTCAGCTTAACAAGAGTAATCGGCACTAAAGAGAAGGAAAGGGGACTGAAAAAATAAGGTGAAGATCCTACTGGTCCAGTTATATGTTGTGTCCCACAAGCAGATGATACAATGTCAATCAACATTTCTTTTGATAGGTTCAGAGTTGTTATCGTTTTATATTGTCTTTCATTAGACTGCTTGAGCTCTTACAGTATTTTATTTATTTTGTGGGAAAGGATTTATTTTAATTTTTATGATTTTATCTTTGCTGCGCTTTTAGAATGGGTCATTTGAGGCTATTTCAGGGCTGCTTTAGTTACTTTGCTGTTACTGGTAACAAATACCTGACGCTCACAACTTGAAAAAGGACAGGTTTATTTTGACCCACAGTCTGTAGTAGTTTCATTCTATAGTTGGCTGTGTCCAAAGCAGGATGGCATGGCAAAGGGACATGGCAGAAGAGTGTTGCTCACTCACTGACTGAATGAAGCAGAGAGAGAAGGGAGGAGCTGAGGAAGGAGATACACCCTCCCACACCACGCCCCAGAGACCAAATATTCTGACCAGACTCTTCTCTTAACAAAGTCAGCTATGAGACTCCATAATCCAGTCACTTTTTAAAAACCCCAATTGGAGTGCAAGAGACCTAGAGGAGAAGGGAGGCATCTAGGTATAAATTATATAAACTATGTAACGAGCTAATAACTGATCTCGCTAGTTTGTTTTGTTACTGCTCTCTACATGCATCTAATTCTTTGTTTCCTATAAACATACCTTTCCCAATAGTCAGGAGGAATGTATTCTAGTATTCCAGTGTATTTTGGTACCTCTCCTGGGGCCTAAGGAAAAGAAATGACTGGGTCCTTGTTCCTCTCCTTACTGAAACACTTTCTCTGTCTCATGGAAACTGAATTCCTCACATGTGTTGTACTTTCCAAGAATAGTTACATATAATTTATCAAATAAAATCAGGCAGTTCTTAAACATGAAACAGAGTAGCACACTGGGCTGAGGATTTAGCTCAGCGGCATAAGCACCTACCTTGCAAGCACAAGTGTGTAAATTCAATCCCCGGTACCAAAAAACAAATCAAAACAAAAACAAAAACAGCAGAGTAGTATAATCATTGTGCTTGAAAAATAAGTATATATTTAGACTGTCCCTAGTAAACCAGTTCATGGAAAAACATGTCTAGAACCCGGTTTCAAAACCTCTCTTGACAGTTCATTCACAAGACATTCTTTCATTTTTTTCCTTTGATTCACCTTTATCCTATATATAAAAGTTGAGGAAGGTATATCAAACAATTCTACTCTTAAACTTCAAATTTTATCTACTTCCGATGATGAGTCTAAACTGGATCTGGGTTTCACATATTGCCATGTGTGTTTGTTATGCTATTTCCTTGTTAAGTAGTATCATAGCATTGATTTAATATTTGATTATGCTTTGCTATTTAGGCCACAAATAACTTGAAGAAAGAATTGACTGTAAATGACGATAATATTTGTGCAGTTTTCCATGGAAATAATGTCCAAGAAAGAGTAACTTCAGGAGATCTGGGTAGTTCATACTCCCCACATATATTTGCAGGGCTGGTGGTGGCCAGCTCCTGGGAGATGACCTTTGTGCTACTGGGATATTCTAAGTGATGTCAGTGCTGTGTTTGATGAAGGCCTTATGGCCTGCACACCTACTTTGATCAGATTTACAGTAAATATCTTTTCTTTGCATATGCACAGAGTGAGTGACTGCAATCAGTCTTGTGATGCTGCTTGCCTTTGTTACTGATGCAAAACAAAACAAACCCAGTAAGTGAGTAATGGTCAGAAACCATCAAAAAGCCCTAGAGAACAATTCTCCAGTGAAATTGCCTGTTTGATGTTTCATATGTGTTCTCACAAATCACCATGTCATCACTGGAAAAATTAAGTGAATACCTAGGCAAACCCACTGAGAGGCGATACTTAGAAACTTGTACTCTTTTACAGGCTTTCCCTTATGCATCTTTCAACTTACCATTTTTTACCTGTACCCTTTCCTCATATTAATACATAACCATATGTATAATATTTTTTCAGACTTCTATCAATCCTTCAAGTGAATTATTAAGTCTGAAGGTGGTCTCTAATAGTCCCAAATAAATATGAATAATTAATTAGCATGAATGGAATGATTTTTTAATGGATCTGTGAAGTTCAATAGTTTTTTGGGGGAGGGAGTGGATAGCAGATATTGAGTGGAAAATCAGCAGCAAAGAATAATCTTTAAGTGGCCAAGAAGAGATTAAATTCACTGGGCTCATGTTATACAGAATAAATATACCACATTTAATGGGTAGAAGATGAAGATATAGATGAAGATTGGTAAATTTAGGTAGGTTCAGGTTACAACTATTCATAATTTTAGTTAACAAGCAAATATGGACAATATTCAAATAAGTCAATACAACTATTTTCCAACATAACGATATGAAATCTAAGTGAAAGTTTAAAGGCTCACATTTGGTGACTCTTGCCCTAGGGTATAAAGAATTGGAAAGTCAAAAGTCAAAAGTTTAAAGCATTATTTCCACTATTAAAATATACTTATTCAATAGAAACTGCCTACAGAGTTATCTTTGTATTTCTCTATTATAAAATTTATTAAAATTTTGTTACTTTTCTCATGGTATTAAAAAAAATTGCACAATCTGGATCTAAGATTGTAATTAGCCAGGCCTGATGATGTGTGCTTGTAATTCCAACATATTTCAAGGCTGATCAGGATTGCAGGATAAAGCCCAATAAAGACTAGGCAAGAGTTTGCCTCAAAATTCAAAACAAAACTAGAAAGTATTAGGGGTGTAGCAAATTAATATACACTGGGCTAATTCCCACTACTAGGAAAAAAGTCAGGAATGTAAGTTAGGTAATATTACCTACTTACATTGTATTATGTTTTTCTTAATAATTCATAGGGTTACTCTTTTACATTACTTTGGAACTGTTGTAAAATTGTCTTGTAATTATATCTGTCTATCTGTTATCTATCCATGTATCTCATTCTGTCCCTTTATCTATGTGTCTCTGTATTACTCATTTTTTGAGAAAAATGTTGTGTCATGTTTACAAGTCTATTTTCAAGTCAATAAAATACATACTACTTTTTAAATTTCTTAAAAAACACTTGCCCCATAAGGTACTTGGGGATTTACTAAAAGAAAACTAAACACACTGTTACAATTATTGAAAATTAATGAATGCTTCTTAAATTAGCACCAGGAAAAACTTTTTTCAGAAACTTTTTCAGAAAATTAAATATAAATATAAATATAAATATAAATAATTCTCTCAACATCTTATATAAATGTCAAAGCATATGAAAGAATTGTCTCTCAAAATCTTATATAAATGTCAAAGCATATGAAAGTTTTTAATGATTGAATTAACTCTTGATTTTTAATCCCAAATTTCCTAAATCTGCTATAAGGACTAAGACTGAGATTTGGGCAGAAATTAACACTTTATGTATTAGTTAAGTCAATTAGGTTCTTCTTCTTTTAATTAACTAATCCTTCCAGTAGATAAGGCAAAAGTCAATTATCTTCCTTTGACTATCTGTCGATATCTGTCACTCAAAATTATTGACAAAAAAGTAGAAAATAGAAAGTGTGATGCAAAGTTCTTGATTCTCCCAAAATGAGTACTTATAGCAAAGTGTTCATTTTTTTCATACATTGTTATAAATCTTTCATAAGTCATGT
Source organism: Dolichotis patagonum (assembly GCA_004027295.1). Classification (NCBI taxonomy): domain Eukaryota; kingdom Metazoa; phylum Chordata; class Mammalia; order Rodentia; family Caviidae; genus Dolichotis; species Dolichotis patagonum. The sequence goes on along the minus strand of PVJX010005898.1, from coordinate 4,846 downwards.
TTGACTAGATACAATATGTCACACTAACACATAATAAATTGAGATTATTTTTTAACTTTTGAAAGCACTCATATCTGTCAAAACATTGACCTTGACATAGCTCAAGATTTCATAGACATCTCACAATTTGTGCATCTGGACATTCAGTCTTGACTTTATACTTGAGTAGTGTTGGAATAAATTTAGCAGCTGTCTTACTTCATTGTATTCTCCCAAATTATAATGGTGCCTATTCATTTTTTATAAAATTGACATATGAAATTAAAAGTGAAATTATATTTTAAATGGAAGAGAAAAGATGCTGATAAAAAAATTAGAGTGACATCATCAATCTCAGTGAGAGGGTCCTAGATGTTTAACGGCGCTGTAATGATGAAAAGCAGACAGTTACATTTCTCAAGCTGTTTTGGTGCCAAGGAAGAATAATAATGCACCTGAAAATGTCATGAAGTTGGGATTTGCACAGATAAAAGTAGATACACAGATAGAAATTAACCAATATTTTCTTTACTGACATCTATGACAAGATACATAAGAACGAGTTAAAACATTTTTTACAGCTAATGAAAGAAGAAAATTGACCAATTACCATGAGGGTTTTAATTGGAGAAATACTGGCAAAATCTAGCCATTATTTTTTTAATTATTATTTTCCTATTTCAAGCAATTATAGAGTATTGATAAAACAAGTTAATATCAGAAAATTTCAACAAATCAAAGACATAAAAAGGAGCAGATATTTCCATCATCTCTCTTTTGTGATTGCATTAAATGTAAACTCAGATATTATACAATATATCTAGGTAGATAACACACAGCCCGGACCAAAACAAAATTAACAAAATTAATGACAAATAAAACTGTTCTTTTATTCATATGAAACTTTATAATTTCCTATTAGCACAAGTTTAACTTTCTTCCATAGTAACAAATCTTATGTCTGGGAATATACTAACTGCAATGACATATAGAAACCTGGTTTAAAATTTCCAGTTAAAAAAATGACAAGAAATATCCAGAGATTTTCAGGCAGAAAAAAGTCCTCCAAATAAAAAACTTGATAATTTAACAAATTGTGTCATATTTCTTATAATGTTTCACAGTCTTTTTCTTATGGATACCGTAACATAACTTTAGGAAAACAAGTTAAATTCAAAGATATCTTGAGTAGAAAATGTATCTATTTTCCCAACTCTAATAAAGATCTAGATGATAGTAATTGATATAAAAATGTATTCGTTCTTAGTTGTGTGACCATAGCTAATTGTATTTACTCTTCTATTTCATACACTGGTTCACAGCTAATAATTTAACCATTGTTTTTTTTTTAATTTTCAAAAGACACATATTTTATTTTTTTTTATTTTTAAAGAGGATAAAATTAAACAGAACAAAACAGATCATAAGATAACAATGTAAGAGACACATAGTTCAAAGCAACACAACCAGAGATCTTCACTGTCTATCATATTATTTCCTGTCTTCTTCCAAATAGTTGTTTATGTCTTCACATAAAATGAATTCATGCAAAACAAAATAGTATAGAACTGAATGGAACAGGATTATGAAAGCATTTTAGGTCTTCAAGAAAAGACAATAGGGAAATCAAAAATGGCTGCCATAATGTCTCTCATTCTCTACAAAATAGTTGTCCATATCTTCATGTATGTTGAAATTAAACAAAACAAAACAGACTAAAATTACTCTGAACAAAGAATAATAGTATTGCTGGATTTCACATCATGACACTACAGAATCAGCACTGGGTACCTTAGGGTTTCTTTTTCTTCAAAGTAGCTGTTCATTTCATCGTGCATTATATTATAGATCTTCATAAACTTTTTAGAAGTTTTACGCATGCATGAGTCTCTACATATATACCTTCCTTTCTGTATTAAAGAGAAAAAAACAAAACCAAAACAAAACAAAACAAATTCCTAGAAAAACACGAAACGAAAAAGACATATCAACAACAGTAGCAAAGAGCCCAAAACACTGACAATAAAGGCCTTCAAAATAAGGTGGTATGAGCATATCCAGGGTTGTTATTTTACATAATGATCTTCAAGAGTTCCACAGATCACCATACAATAATATGCACAGTTGTTCCAATCCTATGAATGTTAACTATTTTGCTCCAAGAACTTACAGCATTTGTAGTGCAATCGTCTTAGCCATCCTAAGTGTGTTTATATAATTTTAGGAAATTTTTCTTTTTCCTTCCTCTTACTTTTTCCTCATTTTCACTGAAATATTATTGTTTCCCCTTCAAGCAGATTCTTATCTTTGACTGTAATTATTGAGTTTTTATATATTATGTACTCTTACCATTTCTTACACTAGGGAGATTATACACTATTTACACATGTGAGTTTGATTTATTTCACTTATGAGTATGGTTTTGAGTTCTATGCATTTACTTATAAATATCTCAATGTGATCATTTTTTATAGCTGAGTAGTACTCCATTGTATAAAAACACCACATTTTTTTATCCATTCCTCAATTGATGGACATTATAGTTTGTTTCCAAGATCTGGCTATTACAAACTGTGCTATTATAAACATGTGTGCACATATACACTGTGGTATATTTTCAGTTTTTCTGGGAATATCCCAAGAAGTGGAATAGCTGGGTCAAATGGGACCTCCAATCCAGCATTTTTAGGAATCTCAAGACTGACCTCCACAGTGGTTGCACCAATCTACACTCCCACCAACAGTGTAGATTTCCTTTTTCCCTGAAGCCTCTCCAGAATTTGTTGTTGGTAGTTTTCTTTATACTGGCCATTCTTTCTGGAGTGAGATGGAATCTCAGTGTGGTTTTAGAGAATTTGCATTTCTCTAATGACTAATGATGCTGCAATTTTTTTGTGTATTTATTTGCCATTTGTATTTCTTCACCTGAGAACTGTGTATTCATCTCAGATGCCCATTTTTGCATTGGGTCTTTGAAATTTGGGGGTCTGATTTTTTTTAAAATTCTTTATATTTTCTAGACAGAAGTCCTTTGTCTGAGGGACAGCTAAGATTTTTTTCCCAATTTTTGGGTTTTCTTTTCACTATGCTGAAGATTTCTTTCAACATGCAGAAACTCTTTAATAAGACATGATCCCAGTTATTGATTCTGGGAAGTATTTCCCATGTGGTTTGATTTTTGTTCATGAATTTTCTCCCTACCCTTATTGTCTTCAAGATTTCTCCCTATTTTGTCTTCCAGCAGATTTAGTGTTTCTGATGTAATGTTTAGATCTTTCATCCATTTAGACTTTAGTTTAGTACATGATGATAGGCAGTGGTTAGTACTCTGCGATATGTTTCTTTTTTATAAGCAAGTTTCTTATAATGAACATAAGCTATTGCATAACTGAGGCTGTGGCATATAGCTCGATATTATCATCTTTTAAATTTAAGCAAAATTTAAGCAAAATCTTTTCTAATACAGGCTTGTCAGCACCCCATTCACAGTGAAAGCCTTTAATAATGTAAGTTCCCAAATAATACAGGAGCTGGTACCCGCTGTTTCCTTTGATTTGAAGAATTTATTATCAAAACAACATTTTAAATATTTAACAAGGCAGGGTGGAACCACTGAAACCCTCTAACTCTTCAGGGATAGAACTGTCAGTTTTGCTAGTCAGTTTTATTTTTAGCACTGGCTTGCAAACACTATTGCAGAAAGAATGTTTGTCGCTTGGAGAAAACTAATTCTCTGAATGGTGTCTGATAGGAGCCAGCACACTCGTCTGTCATCAACATCACTTTAAACAAAAATAATAAGCTAAGAATGCATTCCCTGGATGGTGTCTTTTTCTTATTCAGTTAATTGGTTAGCTATGATTAGATATTGGAATTTCTGGAGATGAATGTAGGTGATTCTATTTGCCTAGTAAATCCAAGATATGACTACTCTTTCCTATATGAGAAAAAAGATTTAGAGACACAAAGAAAACTTTATTAACAAACAATTAATGGTTATCTTCTGGTGAAGTGGAGTCAACCAAATGCAATGAAGTCTAAAGAGGAGATCGTTCACAGGTACAAATGTCAGTTTACCACTTTTACCCAGGCCAATTCAGCATTCAAATTGAAGTATCAGACCATTAGTGATTCCTGGTGCATTACATACTCAATTGATACTTTGGATAAATATTACTCCCATGACAATATAAAGGAATGTACAGAGTAACAAAGCCAAGGGAGAGCGTTTGCCCATCTACAAAGATTCTTAACTATAAAATAAGAAAAAAGTAGTGTTTTAATAGAAAAGCAAATAATAAGAGTATAAGAAAGGGCAAGAAGGTCACAATTTGAAAGCCAAACATTTCAATTATTGTTCTTGTTCTATTGCTGTACTTAACAAGATGATTTTCAAAGCCACGTGTGTGGTAACAGTTATTATTATTGTTTGTTAGTTACAGAAAAAAATTTAGACTTTCAATATTCACAGAAAAAATTGAACGAAAAATACAGAGTTGCCCTGTAACTGCATATCTTACAACATGAAAAAAACACAGCCTCATCTCAGCCGTTATCACAGCGTAGTGCATTTCCAGTGATCAATGAGTTAAACATTGACAACTTTACCGTCTACTTTTTATTACTGTAACACAAGCACATACTAATAAAGAAAATATAGGTCTCCCAGAAAGCAGCATCTCAGGCTGTCCTTTTGGGACCCGAAAGTCCTGGACCGTACAGTGGCCTGAGCTGTTTGGATTGAAAGTCTGCGCGGACCTGCATCTCGGCGCGACTCTTTGGGACTGGTAAGCACGCCCTTCATCCGCAGGGAACTGCCTGGAGATCAGCATCTGGGCCAGGTGTGTTTGGGCCCATAGCCCCGCCC
>PVJX010005897.1:0-81659 GCA_004027295.1 Dolichotis patagonum | reverse complement strand
TGCTGAGAAGAAGGTGTATTCTGATGTTGTTGGATGGAACACTCTGTATACATCTATCAAGTCCATTTGTTCACAGGTGTGATTCAGTTCTGTTATGTCTTTGCTGATTTTCTGTCTAGTTGATCTGTCCCTTTGGGACAATGGTGTGTTAAAGTCTCCTGTTATAATTGTATTATTGCTTATTTGATTTTTGATTTCTTTTAGTATTGGCTTTATATAGCTGGGTGCTCTGGAATTTGGTGCATATATATTTAAGATTGTTATCTCTCACTCTTGAAGTTTTCCCCTAACTAATATGTAGTGACCTTCTTTATCTCTTGGATCATTCTTGGTTTGAAATTCACATTGTCTGCAAACAGGATTGCTACTCCTGCTTTTTTTTGGTTTCCTGTTGCATGAAGTATTGTTTTCCATCCCTTGACTTTCAGTCTATGAGTGTCCTTTTGGGTTCGATGGGTTTCTTGTAGACAGCATATGGTTGGATGTTGTTTCTTGATCCATTCTGCCAGTCTGTTTCTTTTGATTGGTGAGTTGAGGCCATTTACATTAATGGTTATAACTGTTATATATTGGTTTATTGTTGACATGTTATCTCTCTGCTATTGTGTCTTTAGTTTTCCATTCTGTTTAATTGTCTGCCTTGTTTGGTGGTTTTATCCCATGTGTATCTAGAATGTCTTTCGGTATTCTTTGTAGGGTTGGTTTGGTGTTCATGAAGTTCTTCAGCTGTTCTTTGTCATTGAAGTATCTTATTTCTCCATGCATTTTGAAGGACAGTTTTGCAGGGTATGACAGTATGGGTTGGAAGTGGTTTTCCTTTAGGATCTGAAATACTTCACTCCATGCTCTTCTTATTTTCATTGTTTGTGTTGAGAAGTCTGCCATGATTCTGATAGGTTTTCCTTTATAGGTGATCTCTCTTTTCTCTCTAACAGTTTTTATTATTCTATTCTTATGTTGGATTCCTGGGATGGTGATTATTATGTGTCTAGGTGTAGTTTCATTTTGGTTATGGCTGTTTGGATTTCTACATGCTTCACTTATCCAGATGTCAGATTCTCTTTTCATGTTTGGGAAGTTTTCAGCTATTACATCTGTAAATATCCTCTTGATATCATTTGGGCTGTCCCCTTCTTTTTCATTTATCTCTATTAATCTTATGTTATTTTTCCTTACATCATCTTGCAGGTGTTGAATTGTTATTTCCTGATTCTTTGTTATTTTTAAAAGATCTTGTTTTTCCTGCTCACTGGCTACAGTCTTATCTTCGAGGTCTGAAATTCTATCTTCACTTTCATTGAGGCGGTTTTTACAGCTTTCAATGGAAGTTTTGATTTCGTGTATATCTCTTTAAATCTGCTTTATGCATTCTGTTTGTTTCTTATATTGTTCATTCAGGGATTCTATCTGTTTGCTTTGTTCCTCTAATTTTTTAGCTGTGTCTTCACTAGTTGTGTTCACTTTTTCTTTCACTATTTTTATCAATTCTTCTTTTACCTGGGTAAGTATTTCTGATTTGAATTTCTCCATAGCTTTCCCTATTTGCATATTTATATCATTTGATATCATTTCAGACATTTCAGGTGTATGGCTTCTTTTTTCTTCTATGTACATGGCTTCTAAGCTTTCTTGGGGAGGGCTAGAGCTTTGAGCCTGCCTTTTGGTCTTTCCTTTTGTCATTTTTCTATATTTCCTTGTTTTCAGTGGTGTTCCAATGCTTTCTCTGCATGTATGGCAATTTACCTCTTGCACCCTCAGTTCCTGGAGGAGCAGTGGCTCCCCCACAAGCTCTTGGCTTCCTCACAGGGTCCTAACTCCCCTCTGTGGGCTCCTGGCTCCCTAAGTTGTAAGGCGAATGCTGGGCGTGGTCAACCCGGAGCCTGTGGAATCTCAGGCAGGCCAGGCCACCGTACTTTATCCCAGGCAGCTCTCTAGGAGGTTCCCTGCAAGTGAAGGGTGGGCCTACAGGTCCCAAAGAGTCAGGCCAAAATGCTGGTTTCTGCAAATACCTGGTCCCAAACAGACCTGGCCAAGATGCCAGTCTCCACAAAATTCCCAATCCAAACAGCCCAGGTCTCTCTGCGGGTCTGGAAGGTTCCAGGTCCCAAAGAGTCAGGCTGCGATGCTGGTCTCTGGGAGATTTCCTGCGGGTGAAGGGTGGGGCTATGGGCCCAAACAGACCAATTTTATTTAATCTTTAGGCAATGTTTACATATGTCAAGTATGGTGTTGTGCTCCACAAATGTACATAATTATTATTTATCAATAAAAATGAAATTTAAAATCTCCCTGCACTGACAAATGTCATCAATAACCATTCTACTTCCAAATTCCTTTGTATGTTTTCAGACCTAACACAATTTAATACTTTTCTAATATCTTTGAAAATCTTTTCATGAATGCTAAGCACCCTCCCTCTCCTTTTTGTGTTCTCCATCAGCTTGGTGATTTTTTCATTTTTTTTTAACTTGGTACTGCTCTTAAATGTTGTTGCTCTACAGGGCTCTATCTTGGACCTCTTTCAATATTTCTTCTGTTTTCACACAATACCTGTTTTACATCTTCTGTCTTTGTGACTTCATTTACTAATTTAAAAGCAATGAATCCCAATTTTTTCAAGGTCTGGTCTCTGCTAAACTTGAGATCTGTATATATAGCTGACTGCTGGGCATTCTCTCCTAGAAATCCCCTTTTGAGATTTTTAAAAATGTAACACAACCAAAATAGAACTCTTAGGTCTTTACTCCTGTAATTTTCTCTCTTTTGAAAACCTTGCCTTGGTTAATAATGTAATTTTCTATCATTAACCTAAATCAGGAAGCTCAAAATTTTCCCTATCTCTTCTTTGTTACTTCCTGTGACATATCTTTCAGAACTGCTCTGTGGATCCTTATGACTTAGCCCAAGCCATGACCATATTTGAAATAGATTATTCCAGTACCTGACATCTATCTAATATCCTTGCTCTCACCTTCTCTTAAAAATCCAACCTTCACATTGATGCCACAACTATCCTTATACAATATAAATCTGTTTATATGACTTCCATTCTTAACAAAATTCCTTGGGCTGCCATAGAAAGTCTGTAATTTTTTAGCTGTCTGAAGAAGCCAGAAACCATTTAAAATTGTCCCATCCTTTTCACCATAGAATCCTAGTATAATTCTATTGTGTTAGATTTATTCACTACTGTCTGAATCTCCATGACCATACACATGCTAGTCTTACTTCAGGAAATCCCCATGAATATTTCAAATCAGAATTCAACTTCTTAGTTAAGATTTTCTTACTTTCTCTGAAAGCATTTACTTCTCTCTTCTTTGGGTTCATATAGATTTTACTACCTACCTTAATTATAGCACAGAGTATATTGTGTAGTCAACTCCAGCTTGAGTCTTTATAAACTGTGTGTTTTACAGTCACTGTGGCTTATTTTCTCTTTGATTCAGTCCTTACCAATTTTCCTGCACATTTTTCTTTTGCTTAATAAACAAACAGGAATATACATTATCATGCATCACTTAATTATCCAACTGCAGAAGTTTTCAGCTGTCTCACTAGTGCATATGCCATTCTTTCCATTTACAATGCTCGTCAAAAATGGTTTAGGTTTAAACTTAACTCTACAATAGACAATATAGTGGTTTGGTGCAAATATTTTGTGGAACAATTTGCTAGAGAAACTGATTTTGGAAACTATGGTGCTGCTTGTTAAGTACTGCTTTTCTCCCTGCAAAACAGTAATTTTATATCATATGGTTGTCAAGGTGTGGTGCCTTGTCAAATTTTTATTTACACTTCTGATGTAATCCTATGATGCCAACTCAGAGTTGCTATTTTTAAATGAACACTTTCCTTGAACTGACTTTTAATTCCTCAGATAATTTCTGCTTGCTATTAGCAGCTGAATAATTGTGCCTGTGCTTCAGGGTTCAGGAAAGTAGGAACCATCTGCCAACAACCACAAACTTTAGCCCTAGGTCCCTGTTATTGCAACAGCTCCACCTCCTCTAATGGAAGTATCAGTACCCAGCCGGCACTCTGGAGGTACCCAGTAGTGGAAATATTAACACTCCATGGCCCTTTCTATGTAAATTAAATTTCATCATGTCTCTGGTTAAAAAAAAAAAGAATGTGAAAGGAGTTGGTGATTCTTCAGACAAGATTAAATAAAAGCCATCTTAAAAATTCTCCAAACTCAAAATGAAGCACACCAGTTCTCAAGAGGTTAAACTATCTAACAAGCAGCCTCTTCAGAGGAGAAAAATATAGAACTCTGAGGAACCCTGACAACTCATTTAACAAGCGCATACTGTTTGTTCTCAGAGAAGTCAGCTTTTGAATTTAGAGGAGTTGAAAGGTTCATTTCTGGAAACAGCTTGTCCTCAGGTTTTTTAATAGTTCTGTTAACCTGGAAGTGGGAGTCGTAAGATGAGTGCAGTGGAAATATTCCAGCCTTTTCAGTGGCCCTAATTGGTGCATGAGAAAGAACTTTGCAGTGTGCAAATAAATCAAGACTTAACTCAGTTATTCACATGAAGCCTAATAGTCTCTTACTTTGAAACCAGTTCCTACAATCTCTGGCTATTAAAACCTGATTATTCAAAAAAAGAAAGAAATTACAGAGTGAAATAGAAACATCTGAACATGGTAAGATGGCTAAGCACTGTTAGTTACAATTTTAAAAGCTATTTGAGGATAGTCAATATATAAAATATGTAAACAGAGGGCTTATGCAGGAAGGCTGTAAAGCATGGCGTTTAAGACTGCAAGCTCTGTTTTCATGCATGCCTGGACTTAATTTTTACCTCAGTTTACTAGGTCACATGGGACAATTTATCCTGTGTAAATCTTAGTGTCTTCATATGCAACATCAGAATAATAGTAGTGTATGCTTTCCAGTGTTATTATGGACACTAAAATGAGACCATACTGAGGGGTATTAAATAAAATTTGATCCATGCACTTAAACATTAAGGGAATAAGCTAGATTTTCAGGATTCCTTTAGGGAGAGAAGTAGAACTAATTTTTTTTAAATTAATGATTAGAGTATTAAAGTTTTTCTAGTTAATCCTTTCATTTTATGTCTAACCAAAGCAATGTTACTTTCTCAATAGTGTTTTGTAAGAAATAGTCCTCTCTTTACAAAAATATCAGTGGACATTTAAATGTGTTTAGATAATATATAGAATAATGTGTATCCTAATAAAATAATGTTTAAAAGTAAAAGTTGCTTTAGAAATTTGTCCCATTAGAAAAATAAGCTTTCAAGATTGTATAGATATTGATTTTGCTTTTGCAGTTATTTCCTATAAATTTTAAACAGCTTCATTGACACACAATGCAAATACTGTACAGTTTTATCCCTGTTTAAAGCACATTTTGATGTTTATTTTAAATGCTTTCCCAGATATGTGCAATAATAAACACAAAAAGATACTTTATACCCAATAGTAGTCATTTCCTATTTCTCTCCAAACTTGCCTAGCCCTATGTTATCACTGGCCTGTTTTTTGTCTCTATAGATTTGCCAATGTTTGCATCTCATATAATTAGAATTATATGCAATATGTGGTCTTTGTAGTTGGCTTCTTCTACTTAGCATATAATTTTAAAACTCCACTTGCGTTCTACCATATACTATATCAGTATTTGTTCCTTTTTATTATCAAATTATAATATTTCATTGTACAGATGGACCACATCTTATTTATCCATTTATTAGTGAGGGATATTTGGGTTGTTTCTGAATTTTGTCTATTAAAATAATACTGCTAGAAGCATTTATGTGTGTAGTTTTTTAATATTTTCATTTACCTTAAATATATATTTGAGAGTGCAATTATTGGGTTATATGTCAACTCGTTGTTTAATATTTTAGCAATTTTTTCACTCTTTTCCAACAGGACTGCACATCATTTTTTCCCGCTAGGAGGTTTCTGATTTCTTCACATTCTCAACAAAACTTTTAATTTTGCATCTTCTTTGATTTTAGTCAATTCTAGAAAGCAGTATACCATGCGGTTTTCATTTGTATTTCCCTAACAATTAATTATATTGAGCATCTTTTGCTATGCTTATTGGATTTGTGTATTTTCTTAGATAAAATCTTTTATTTATTATTAAACTTGGTTGTTTGTCATCTGTTTGCTCAGTTTTCAGTCTTTGCATTATCTGAATTCTATTCTTTTATTAGTTATATGATTTGGCAGTATTTTCTCTTATTCTATTAGTCATTATTGTTACATTTTGATCCAATCTTTTATTTGTTAATCATTTCGGGAATGACAGAATCATACTTGTAGTAGTCTGTTTTACTTCAGCAAAAGTAACTAGAGTTTGGCAAATAATTTCAGCTCTATTTTTTTTGTATCTTAACTAGAAAAAGAGATTAGGACAAAGATGGAAATTAGAACTTGTCTTTTCCAAGATAATCATTAAACACTAACATGATGGACTGTGAATCATCCCAAAGAAATGAATCAATTATCAATTGATTCTCTTACCATATCATTATTTCATTAGTCCATTCAACTAATGGAAAGAGTGAGAAATAAAATATATGTTGAACTTTAAATGAGGCACAAATAATCATAACGTATTTTGAGAAGTGTTTGATTCAGTACTAAGCAATTACTAAGTTCCCTGTATTATTAAGACCTTGAGAAATAGAGACAGTAAGGTCAACTGTCTTGTCCTGAGTAGCTTTCAGTCTAATGTGAGTGGAAATATGCCGATGATTACATGAACATATGAACATATTTAATAAGATGCAATTCATAAAGTAATAGAGCACTGTACTAGGAAGAAATGATCAGATAAGAGAAATACGTGTGAGTGTGTATGTATTCCTTTCCGTACAAAGGAAGAAGTGTAAGCGTTAATGCAAGAAACCATAAGACTAATACAATCTTCAGCATGAGCATCACAACTCATAATCTGAAAATTCTGAGCTTGATGATTGAAGTTAGAAACTGTCAGAAGTAACAGGAAAACAAAACAAGAGTTGCCAAACTCTAGTTACAAGAGAGACCCGTTGTCTCGCTTTTCCACTCAAGCACTTTTAGGAAGAACTCATATTTGTAAATAAACTTAATAAGTCATTTTGAAAGTTTTTTGTGTCACCCCTTTTCCACCTTTCTCCTCCCCTCAGGGCACTGAGAGCATATTTAGAGTAGAAGTGGGTATGTAAAGTCTTGCCTGGCTGTGAAACTGTAGACCTTCAGGACATCAGCGAGTCCAGGCCATCAGGGCGGACTTGGGTACTGCTTCTTGCTTTTGAATACAGAGGATTCCTTTTTTGGCCAAAAGTGACCTTAACTGGAAAAATTCTTTAGCATCCTCCCCATAATCCATTTATTTTACTCTTTGAGAAGATCTGGAGAACTTCAAGGGGTAGACTTTTTCTTTTACTTTCATCGTTGCTTTATTAACTATACACCTATTATAATAAGAACATTTTGCCAAACTTTGTGTAAATAGTAAAAGACACAATCCCTTTTTTTAATTTCGAGAAGAAGAAGTGTAGGGATTATTACTTCCCCCCATTTAATGTTTTGCTGTTAATTCTTTTAAAGCAATGAGACTCTACTCAAAATATTTATGACCACTAATTCTACTTCAAATTTTGAGTGAAGACACAATTATAGCTCGTAGTTGTTTGAAATTTGTATTCATAGCTTATAGTTATCTAACTTTAATATCCAAAGCTATTGAAATTAGGAACAAATGGAATAGTTGAATTAATTATAGGGACCTCTATATTTCTCTGCAAACAAATTCTTCTCAGCCAACAATATCATGTTTAATATGCAATTCCTACCTGGGAGTCAAAAGCCCAAGTGCTTCCAAAGGGTGAGAAAATGTCCAACTTCTCAAGATGGTGTGCATTTCTGAAATGGTCCTTTCATCCCATCCAGGTGCACTTCCCAGGACCAAAGGGAGCGAGCAGTTTTTGTTATTGCAGAAGAAGCGGTAAAACCATAAGTATCTTCTCTTTTCCTCGGAGAGTCTGAAAAACCAGATTGGAAACTATTTTCCTGGACTTTGCTGCACTAAGAAAGAGTTTCTGTAAATGCACAGTACAAAACCCTACTCCAGTTCTTTCAGTTCTGTTTCATTTATTTCAGAAAACCAGTCCTTATCTTCTTGGAATACTGTTATAGGTTATTCCACCAACTTATTTTTCCAATAACTGTAGTCTGTTATGGAAAAAGTTCTGCAAAGATAATTCATATTTATTTTTCCTTCCTTTTATCCATGCCACTTTTGTCAATATGTCTTTTTAGTTGGCAAAATTTCTGCCTTCTATTTTGTTTATCTGAATGTTGCAACATGTCCTATTTACCACAGAGGTAATCACCCCACTGATTCTCATCCTTCTTTTACCAATTAACTTAGGCTCAAGTGGGGCCATAAGGAAATGGCATACATTGAAGATGTGATTCCTTCATCTCAGAGCAAGTTTCATCAGAGTTCAGAAAAATTCCTCGCTGTTAAGTTCAAGAACAAAGATCACAATTCATCCCTGTCTTCTGGTTTTCGAGTGAAAATACCAACAACCTCATTTTCTTAAAGGCTCAACTATTTCCTCCCGTAGAGAGGCTTGGGTCAGGGTTCTCAGTCCAGGACAAGGGCCATTGGTCTATCTTGTTTTGCTCACACTCCAGCACCAGCATGCAGAACCCCAGTTCATTTGGAGGACAGTGTGTCTCACGTGACCATGGCAGCCTTCCAACTCTGCTTCCTCCAAATCACACACTTAGCTCAGCTTACATCAGCCAGGACTCACAAGAAGAGCAACAGGCAATAGCAAATGATTTTAAATGTTAATTTTCTCTAAAGTTTCTTTTAAGTCATCTTCACCTGTAAATATTGGAGTGGAGTAAGCTGTGTTTTAGACCCTTTCATAAATTCATAAATGTTGTTTTTATCTTTCCCTTTGGAAGGCCAGCAAGGGAAAAAAGTCACTAGTAAAATGACTAAAGCACAAATTGTTCTTTTTTCCCCCTCTAATAGTAACAGTGCTTTTTCCTTTTTCTTTTTACATACACTGCTGAAGTATAATTTACATAAAAGAAAATGCAGATCTTGTTTAATAAATCTGGGCAAAGGTATGTACAAGACAGCAACCACAGTCCTATCAAGATACAAAAACATTTTTTCACATCACCAGAGGAACTGGTAAGGTTTCTTCCACTCTGGAGTAATGATTGCTCTTTTATAGCTCTGAAATGGAAAAATAGAATGCACATTCTTTGATTTATGATTTCTTTCTCTCAGTATAGTGTTTTGATATGACCCATATTATTGAGGGCATCAAGTTCATTCCTTTTAATTAGTATTATTTTGTATGAATACATCATAGTTTGCTTATTCATTCTTCTGTTGATTAGATATAGGTTCTCTTTTAAGGATATGAATAAAAGTGTTGTGATTATTTGTGTGCAAGTTTTTTATGGATATTATCTCTTTTCAGTTCTTCCAAGATAACCTGAGGAGGGAAATAACTGGTCTATAGGTCAAGGAAGTATTTGTCCTTTGAAGGAATTGTGGAATGGCTTTCCCAAGCAGTCGTAAAATGGTACATTTTTACCTGCAGGATTTAATAGCTGCAGTTGTACCACATTTTTGATTTTTGCCTGTTTCTTCTGTCGAATACATTCTAATGGGTGTATAGCACTATATCTTTGTGATTGTGATTATTACTTACCTATATCTAGATAAATTTTCGTATGCCATTTCTTTATATCTTTTCTTTTGGAGTGCCTGCTTGTTTGTTGCTCATTTTTGATGGATTTATTGACATGATTTTTTACATACCCTAGATACAAAAATTTGGTCATGTAAACGGTGCTTTGCCTGTTTACTTCCTTAGTGGTGCCTTTGGATAACTTTTTTGATAAGTGGTTTTAAATTTTAACTAGTCCAATTTATAAATTTTTCAGTAGTTCCTGCTTTCTCTTCTTTCTCTTAGAAAACTTTGCCTATTCTAACATCCATTCTCTAAGTTTTCTTCTGAAAGCTCTGTAGTTTTAATTTTCAAAAATAGGGAAACATAATCCATCCTAATTTAATTTCTTTATATAATATGGGTAAGACTACATTTTCTTCTTTTTTTTTAAATTTTAGTATTGTAAATATATCTACTTGCTGAAAATGTTGTTTTTTTTATTTCTTGCTTCTACAACATTGTAAACACACACATACACACACACATACACTGAACACAAAACTGGGGTCTCTGTTTTACGCTGCGTCTGATTCCACTGATCTGTCCTTAATACAATACTGCCTTTCTCTTAACTGCTGACAATTTATAATGTATGAAATGAGACATGTAAATACTCCAATTCTTTTTTTATTATTTTTATAATTGCTTGACTATATCTATGTGTTACTTTACACAATTAAATTTATAAAATTTGTCCGTCTCTATTTTTTGATTCAGTTTCCATATATGTATATATATATATGTATAAAATATAATGTATATATGTCCATATACATATATTACATTGATATTATCTCGTAAGTCACAGCAATCTATTGTTATTTGGAGGGTTCTTTTATTTTTTCTGTACTTTATTATGTATAATTTCTATTACCCTGTCTTCAAGTTCGCATTTATTTTTTTGTTTGAATGATGCAATCCGTGAAATCTATCAATCCAGTGATTTAATTTTTTTCAGTTCTGAAATTTCCATTTATTTCTAAACTTTTTATATTTTACTTACATATGTCTTCTAAAGCCCATAAAAATCTGTGTAGTTCCTGTATGAAAATCACTGTCTGATAATTTAAAACACTGTTTCTATTAACTACTATGCTGTGGAAGGCTATATTTCCCAGATTCTTCCCACTTACTTTCCTAACTACTGATATATGCTGAACATACCCTAATAGTTTTTCCAATTAGCAAGTGTACAGTATCCATTTGAAGTGCTACACTATTGAGAGTTTGCATTCTGCTATCTTTTGGGTATGATACACTGGAAGTTTGTTTTTGTGGTTGATTAGGTTGGCCCTTAATCTTGGGCTAGAGTTTATTTATTTCTAACATGTATGTTTCTGGTTTCTTTAGCAAATGTCTGAGATGTTTTGTGAGCTTTTTCTATGGTTATGGAATTTCTCTGTCTCCTAGTATTGTTCACCTTTTTCTGTCTACAATCATTTCCTATTTCTCTGAAGGCCTAAATAGTCTACCTGCTCACACCAAGTTGGTATTCCATTACATATTAAAGGGGGCTCTATGCAGTTAGTGTCCATAGCTACTACTCTTGCTTCCCCTCCTATTATGCTCTGAAGATTCCAGAAGTCTCAACATCACTGAATTCTTACTTGGCTTTTCTTTTAAACTTTAGCAAGACTCCATACTCTTCTGAAGCTACACATTCAGGCCAAAAGCCACTTTAATCATGAGACTTATCTGAAAACCTGTCTGCTCAGGCTCTGAAAATAGTTGTCTCCCATGTACTTTGTTGTGTCATAGTTCTTTCAGTGAGTGGGATTTGTCTAATGCCAGGTACCCTTCATGTAGAAGTGGAAACAATTTTTCATCAAAACGAATTTTTTTGTATGTTTTGTTTAGAATGTTCTTACACATTTGGGGCTACTTTTTGATTGATGGAAGAAGAATAATTTTTTTCAATTTCTAGTTTTGGCAAATATTTTAAGTATATTTTTTATTGTATTACTCTGAGTTGGAATTTCCTGAGTTTGATTCTATTTGATCAGTTTTAAAGAAGGAATAATTAAGTTACCAACCATGTGATAAAATTTTAATTGGCGTAAGCCACCAAACTGACTGTTATCTGGAGACCAGAGCTAATCTGATTGTAACACAAGTGTTACCACATTGAAGGCTGCTCTCCATATGTTTTCACAGTTCAGAATGAAACTGTGCTGTACTGAACATGAATAGTGATGGTTAAGTGGGTGTGACAGAAGAAATGTTGCTTATTTTATTTATACTATTAACATAAATAGCACTCAAAGTACAAAACAAGTAGAACTCACTGAGGTTAGTTTAAAAAAGTACTCTTCTAATATTTAAAGGCAGTCACTGTTATTATTACTTGTTTTGTTGGATATTTTTGTTTGAAAAGTCTTAAAACTTCAAAACATTGGATTCTTATTAAAAAAATTCTCTCATTACAGCTATGCTGATCTCTTGCATATGACACACTTATTAAATTGAAGGTTTTGTATTTCGGAGTAAGACGTAGAAAGAATGCTTCACATAGTTAAGATGATCATAGTCTAATATGACAATGAATTGTTAATATTTGTGTTCAGTGGACTATGAGACTCCCCACCATCTTCAGCCCATAAGGTAACTTTCTTATACCAGACACCATGAAAAGATACTTTAGTCCCTATGACATATTAATTTTACACATTTTATTTGTCACACACCATATAAAACATTAACAATATGGTCTTAAAATAGGTTCTCTTAAGAATCATGGCATGAAAGATCACATGACAGAGAGGAAAGGCAGAAAGACTCCATTAGCATGGTCAGTGAGAGATGACATTTAAGTGAAATAAGACGAGGTGACTTATATATAAAGAATTTAAGAAAAAGTATGTCAGAGAAAGCAAATGTCACCTAAAACAATCTTCGGGGGGGGTGAGACTGGTATATTTGTTATATGTGAGGGACGTTGAGGTCACTGGCTTGAAGTGAATAAGAAAATAATATGAGTTGAAATTAGAAAACAGTGCAGTAATAAGATTGGATTTTATTTAGAGAACAATTGTTTGACAAATCTAAGTATTCCTTGCTCAATAATTTAGTGCAGTTAAAACATTACTGTGTTTACTCCTGTTCTTTTTTTGAATCTTCCATGATAATTATATTTCACTTTTTCCTGTTTACAAACTTCCTGCCTATTTGAAAGATGGTTGAGCAGTGGTTTCTCATTGCTATGTGCAGAACTGTACCTAATCACTCATGCTTTCATGTTTTGAGCAGAACGATTTTCAATCTATTTGCTTTTCCTTCACCTAATGTTGTTGAATACCACAGGGAAAGACTCTTTACAAGCATAGAAAATTACTTATTTGGTTTCTAAACATTAATTGATCATCTAGCTATGACTTTAGGAAATGAGAGGAGTTACACTCCAAGGAAGGTTTGTTCTTTGAAGAGATGAGTGCTTCAAGTATGACTGATGGTATCATGAAAAGCAGGCAAAATCCATTCAGAGAACCGTCACTTACAATAAAGGAGTCTGTTTCTGTGAGAGCTTGGCAATATGTTTTAAATACTCTTTTGGTGGTTCTTCAAGATGAGTTCTATTCTCTTCAGAATCAGGTTTCATATACTCCCATCCAGTAGCTGGAAAATCAATCTGAAATAAAGAAATGATTTTCCATATATAGAAAATGCTTCCAAGTACATTATTAACTGAATAGTATCTACTCAATAGTATCTACTTTAGACCTGTGAAAACTAGAGAAAAATTTCTATTTTTTCCTTTGCTGTATAGTGCTTTATAGTAATTCCAAAAAGAATAGAATTTAGACTTGTTATTAAATACACATGGAGTTTGTTCAATTTTTATACATAGATTAGTGATCTGCAATAACTCTGGAGAAGTAAAAGATAATAGTGATGTATGAATTTTTAATAAAGCTAAGTATGTTATATTTTTGTTTAAAGCTGCGATTATATCCTGTCTATACTTCCATGTTAAAATGTCTTTCTATCCTGAAATTAAGAAATTTGAATATAGTAATTATCTCTTTCATATAATCACTTAGGATAATAAAGAGTTACTCTATGTTGTTCTCAGACTACAGCTCTGGGAACCTTTTTGACACAAGAGTGAGCTCTTCTCCAGCATCTATTCTGCAAGTACATTACATAATCAAACAGAATATTTCTGTTTTGACTTTGTATTCAGATCTCTATATTGAGCTATCATCCAGGCCTTCCTTTTTTCTGACTCCATTAAACCATGTTTCAGTGATAATCTAGTTCTAGTAAATAAAGTAATAGTTTCAAACTATGTAAATTTAATGTATATTTCAGTACTCCACATATTTTCTTAAGA
Source organism: Dolichotis patagonum (assembly GCA_004027295.1). Lineage (NCBI taxonomy): Eukaryota > Metazoa > Chordata > Mammalia > Rodentia > Caviidae > Dolichotis > Dolichotis patagonum. The sequence continues at coordinate 67,595 of PVJX010005897.1, read as the reverse complement.
GTACAAGCTTTTTTATTATAACATTAGCTAATGTGTGGAATTTATTTTTCTCTGCTGAACTACATTAGGTTGGGATGTTGGAGAAAATTGAAGAACATAATAGACTATGTATGTGAAATATAGTTTGAAATACATTTGAATGAATTTGAGTTCTTACTTATTTGAAAAACTTAGTAATTTACTTTAATAATTTTTGAAATAGTTCTTTTTATCGTAGTTTCTATTATGTACCAATTATTACTACAATCTGATGAAAAAATACTAAGCTAAAACAAAGCAATACTTCAGTAAATTTTGCCTCCTTCTGGATTACTGTTGAAGGATTTATTTTGGTGCCATAGGTGGAAGCTCATACTATACCAGCTGGTTAGATGTTACTCTTTTTGTGGCTAAATATTATTATACCCATGGAAAGCACACTTTATAACTATTTAATGAGTTAAGCTAATTTTATGGCAGTCCCAAATAAATGACAGGGTGGGGAAGGAAGCAAGAGATAGTGAGTGAGAAAAAAAAAGCATCTCTGTGACAACTCTATAATATTTTCTTATTTAGTTTACTTAGGCAAGCATGTTAATTTTTCATACATTAGTGAAGTTTGTATGAAATTATATTATGGAGGGGCTGGGGATTTAGCTCAGCAGCTTAAGTGCCTGCCTGGCAAATATGAGGTCATGAGTTTGATATCCAGTAAAAAAAAACACAAAAAACCAAAAAACACAGAAATTACATTATTAAATACAGACCTATATAGTTACTGATTCTAGAGCCACTGATAGATAATATTGGAATTTCTCCAGTTGTCTTTCCTTTTAACTTTCTTTTTATTAATACATGTTTGTAGTGCATAATATTTACATTCCTCATGGACAGTCTTCTAATTTTTCAAAAAAGAGAAATTCCCCCAAACCAAACTATGTATCACAGTGTTTACTGTACAGTGCTTTTGAACATCATAAATTAAGGAAGATACAGTATGTACTAACCTTAGATAACTTATTGATGAGAACAAGTGCACAAATAAACAAGTAAAAAAAATTGAGGATAATAAATACACAGTACCCTGAAGCTATGACCAGCATATGATATCAGGTCCTGACCTAGATCCTTGACCTCCCAAACAAATGTATGGTGGAAGTTAAATAAAAAGAGACAATTGTATGATTTTTTAGTGTTCCAGGAGGGTCAAAACCCTTTAGTTGAACTGAAACTCTGAGGGCTAAGACTCTAACTTCTTTGGATCAGCCCACTTTTATTACGACCAAGACAAAAGGTGAGAAAACTGAAAAAAGTGCAGGAAATGAGCAGGACCTTAGGAGTCACTTCAAAGACTTATCCAGGTGGTAAAGTACTCCAATTTAGGAGAGTGATTTTATCTCCAAGATCACATTCATGGTAGGATTGAGACTGCAGGAGTGAACTTCCTTTAACTGTTGTCTCCATTTACTTAATTAATGGAGGAGCCAAGGTGTCTTCAGCTGTAGCCTTATTTTGCACTTTGAGGTATTTCTGGCCTCATAGGCCACTACAGGCCTCAGCCAGGACCAGTGATTCATGGCGGTTCGCTTACTATGAATCAGCTCCCATCACCAGGCAAGGGGCTGAGGCCTAGGACAGACTCACAGATAAACATAGAGAATCAATTACTAAAATTTAAATCTTGCTCAGAACCACTTCATAGTGGTCTCTGACAATATGATTCTGTCTTTATCCCTCTAAGATTCTGCCTTACAAAGCCTGGTTTGGGTCCTAAAGTTCTCTTTAATGAAATATTAGACGAGATTTCTTCAAACGTCTACACTACTTGTGCCATGATACCCATTTGTCAAACTATGGCTTCAGGCCTTGAGTGTAAACTCCTGATTTTAAAAACAACAATAATGAGAAGGTCATAAGGTCTTTCCTCCAGGAAAGGGTATATTAAAACCTGGTCATTCTCTCTTCTTATTCCCACTCCCTTTATATTTGATATTGACTTCCTATGTTTGATTTATCCATTTTGCTTTTCTTCTTCTCTTTTGTGCACTTGGCCACTCTAGTTCCCACTGTGGCTTCATGAGTTAGCATGCCTGTAGGGCTGCTGTGAATGTCTCTAGTACCCAGGCACAAAACTGACCCCATTGGGTACACCTGGGCCCAGCTGGGGGCTCATGATTCTTAGCTTACTCAAAGAACCTCCACTGGAACTGTATATGTGGTTTGGGTACCATGGCATATGCATGTTAGACCATAATCTTTAGAGAAGCTCAGAAGGAGAAATACCACCAAACTGAGTTGAGATTTTTGGTCAGTCACAGTGAAGGAGTTGTAGGAGAGGATGGATAAAAATATTATTGGATATTATATCAACACCAAGAAAGGAAACTTAACTAAGTATGGGGTAAGAAAAAGGGGGTAGGGAAGAGATTCCATTCGTAGAATAGGGTCCGTGTATTTTAAAGAATGAATGTAACCCACAGTTAGAGCAGTGAGCGAGGGGGTCAGAAAAGGTGCATTTTAGACAAGGAAAAAAATACTTATATTGTACGTAAGTTGAAAGCAAAACAGTGCATGTCAAAAACTACAACATTTTCAAAGTTGGTAGAGCTTGAAGTGTCAAACAGAGAAAGGCAAGAGAAGAGATGGGAGAGAGGTTTTCTATGGAGCGCAGCTTTTATTCTCCAGGCAGTGCTGAGTCACTGGAGAGTGTAAGAAAGTGACAAGTTCACATGTAAGTTTTAGAAGGATCACACTGTGACTAAAGGCTTGAAGACTGAAAAAGAAAAGTTAAGCTGAATTGTTGCAAATAGTAGGGATCAGTTGAACTAGGGCAGGAAGGGTGAGGAATTGAGAGGACAGACTTAAAAATTATTGAACATACATTGGCAGGATGTAGCATGGACTATATAAGGGGAAGGAAAAGAGGGAGGAAGCAAGGAAAGCAGGTAGGTGTATGTGGAACAGGAGGAGACATAAATAATTCAGGGTGTGAATAAAATTCTGGAGAGGAAATTGGGCTCAGCTTAGGATCTGTTACGTTTGAAGCTGCCAATAGAAGATCCAGGCAGGAGTTTCAATATATATATATATACTCTCCCTCTCTCTCTGTCTCTCCCTCTCTTTCTCTCTCTCTCTCTCTCTCTCTCTCTCTCTCTCTCTCTCTCTCTCTGTCTCTCTGTGTAGCTTATAGTGTGAAGGAATCTAAACTACAGCCATAAACTCATAAGTGTACTTGAGTAGATACCATGAAGAAAGCTTTAGAAATGAATGAGACCAGTAATTCTACTGCTATACATATTCAGGTGACATGGAAACATCTGTACACACAAAACTGTGTACACAAATGTTCACAACAGTAAATTTGTTAATAAATAGAAAACAGAAACAACCCAGATATGTACCTATTAATGAACAGATAAATAAAAGGTGGTATAGTCATGCAAGACAATGACATTCAAAAATAAAAAGGACTGAATACCATGCTACAGCATGGATCAACTTTGAAAAGATTGTGCTACATGAAAAGAGGCAGTTCTGAAATATTACACTTAAATGAAATGTCAGGAATAAAGAATCCACAGAGGACAAAAGAAGATTAGTAGACAGGAAGGATTTAGTTGGTGAGGATGGACAGCTAGGCGGTGACAGATAAAAAGTATGGGATTTCTTTGAGTTTGTGAATCTACTCTAAAAAGGACTGTGATACTAGTTGCACATATCTGTGAAAATACTAAAAACTTCATTACAGACTTTAAATGGGACTGTTGCATGGGATATGTTCTATTATACGACAGCTCATAAATATGTAGGAGCAAATATGAACATGTCAATGAAAAATTTTTTTTGTCTTTTTGAGACAAGACCTTGCTATGCAGTTCAGGCTGGCCTTGAGCTCACTTTGTAGCCCAGGCTGGTCTCAGACTCACAATGATCCTCTTGCCTCAGCCTCCTGAGTACTGAGATTACAGGCATGTGACTCCATACCTGGCCATCAACAAACTTTTTTTTTAAAGTTTAAGAGATGAAAAAGCTAACTACCATGATTTGGTTATTTTATAGCATATAGATGATATCCCACCATACCACGTAAATAGGTATATTCAAAATAATAATTATTAATTAAAATGTTTAATTACAAAACAAAAATAAGTGAAAATTATATTTCAATGAAGTCATTTGGGAATAGCAGCGGGTAACAGACAGATCTTTTCAGAAGGGTTTGCCTTGAGTTCTAGCTCCTGGGAAGCAGAGAGGGAAAGAAGAGCCAGAGAGAGAGGAGAGGAGGACCACAGAAGGCAGAACCCCAAAGTTAGAGGAAGAAATGGCTCCACAACAGGATATAGATAGTATCAAAAAGAGCAGCAAGAGTTGGTGTCACAAGAACTGAAAACCACCGCTGGGTCATATGTAGGAATTAGGTTACTTGACCCTGTTAAATATAGTGAAAATAAGCTAGAACATGGCAACTTTTGATAAAAATGGGGAGGTCGAAAAACAGAAATACGGAAAAAGGACAACATTAGTACACATCCAACATCTCTGCTGTGAGCTCTTAAAAACAAGATAGGGTTATCCCACTGGGTTAGGTTCAGGCAGAAGCAGGAAGTTGAGAGACATCCACACTAAGGAAGTTAAGCAGTAATCTGCTTTTTTGTCTCCATTTATGAGCTAGGATCTATTTTACCCAGCCCACTGCCTCTGGCCAGCGTATCAACCAGACAGCCTAGTAAAAGTCACTGACTTGAAGGTAGTATATTCTATGATGTATCACAACCTTTGACATATCGGGTTGGCTACGCTGTGGCAGTAACCACCCATCTAGTAAATATAATCACAAAATTAGAGACCTGACAGAAGTTAGATAGACATAGTGTAGTTCTTTCAGGGTGCAGAGGAAAGAACAGGAGATTAGGTGATTCGTTCACGGTCATAACTATTTTTGCTAACTAGCTAAGTGAAGATTTCCCATCTCTCAGCCTGATGTCTTTCCCTGAGAACACTTACCATAAACATTGGTGGGAGACAGGGTTTCTAATTTTCTCAGATAGTCTTTAGGTTGAAATATTCTGTTGTATATTTGACTCGCTATGTTATAAAACTGATAAGGGTTACTAAACATTTGAATTTTACTATCTGAATAGCTATTGAAGCAGGACTTTAAAAAAAAAAAAAGCAAGTTTTCCAAACATTTCCCTCCCTACAGCTGTTGTTCTTTGCTCTCATGCAGATAAAAGCGGTAACTTTTGTCTCTGTAAGTAAAAATTTATAACCTTCTGTTCCTATAACATCCTGTCATGCCTGAGGGGGACCACCAAGGTACAAAACTGTCACAGCTTGACGAACTGCCTTTGTTTTCCTTCTGCCCACACACAAGTTCTGTGCCAAAGACCAAACTCCTTGACCGAATGTATAAAAACTAGGGCCTTTCCTTTGTCTAACACTCAGCCATTTGGGATTCAAAAACATGCATGGGGCCGGTGTATACTTAAAATTCCAGGATAAATTCCTCATTTCCAAAAGGTCTTTCTAATCTCTAACACTATAATAATTATTTTTAGTTTGTGTATTTCATTATCAATTTAAAAACGGGATTCTCCTGGAATTTTTATCTATATCATTTTGTAATCATGGCTTGTGTATCTATACCACTTGAAATTAGTTTTAAAGATCAAGATTTCAATTTTGCATATGGCTGAATGACTATTACACATTTCCACTCCCTACTTTTTTTTGAAAGATGGGTCTTGATACCAATCTGTAAATTTCTGCTGCTGTGGAATGTCTGACAGATTCTTTTGAATTTCCACTTGCCAGAATCTGTGTTCTAAAAGAAATTATTCTACTAATGACTGTCTTATTTGATAGTCTCCTACTTCTTTAACTTTCACTACTGCCCCATCCCCCAAGACTCCTAAAATTGAGGATTTATGGCTGCAAAAGCTCTAGTAACAGTGATTTGAAGACTTAGACTTTATTAAACAGAAGTAATTTGGATCTGACAAGAAGTACTTTGAAAAAATACTTCATTTAACTTTTTAAAGAATGGTCGCCATTGTCTACATCTAGATACCCTACAAGACCACATAAAATAAAGTGTCTCCTAACCTGAATCTGTATGAAGTCTGTCTATTGTCCATATTCTTTCTTTAAAGATATTGAAATTGAGTTAGGAACTCAAAGTTTTTAAAAATTTATTTCCTTCATAAAATTATGTTCCTTCACGTTTAAAAAAAGTTGTTGAAATCTATTACATTTCTTATTTTGGCCTTATAATCATTTTTAAAACAATTTTTTTTTAAGAAAAGGTAAACCAAAATTTCATAATACACTAATAGGAGACTAACAAGAGTAATATATTGCATACCATCATCTTCTCAGTAGTTTGGCCCTATGATCTTTAGCTGAGAGTACTAAAATGTTTTTTTAAAAATTCTCCATGTATGTGATTTTCTTGTGTTTCAGAACAATTTCTATAGTATTTCTAGAACTATTTTCTATGACTTGTTTCCCAGATAATCTTGTCCACATCTAGTGCACAATCTAATGTTTTAGTGTTTTTCTGGCTTTTACCACTGTTCCTCATGCAATTTGTTTTTTTTATCTTAGCTTGCTTGTTATAGTTTGAAACTAAAACTTTCTCAGCCTTTGTTTTTGCACTATGTATTTTTCTCTGACGGGGTCATCTTCCCCTCCTAAACTGGTGAGTGAGAATTTGCTCAATCTGCTCAGTGCATTCAAAGGACATCCTTTAGTTTTTCCTTAGACTTCATATTTTTTTCCCATTTCAGAAATATTTCTTTGTTTTTTTTCTCAATATGTTAGTGCCTGTGTACTAAACAATAGTCACAGGTTTTGTAACTTTGCATAAGGTGACTTTGGAAAGTCTGTCTCTCTAGCTATGTCTTGCATTCCTTGAATAACTGGTTTGGTATTTCATATTCACTCATTGTTGGAAGGGTGTTTATCAGAGAGTTTGGTACCCAGTAATCATATATGAAGTATGTATTCATTGTGACTGAATAGAACTATAGCATTTTGCTATTGTTCATTAGTTATGAATATGTTTAGTTTATGGTAAATCTTACATCTTGTTGATGCAACTATTTCTTTTGTCTTGTTACAACAAGACATCTACTAATAAATAACTCTGTGTTGAATATTTGTGATGCATCAAGATCTAAGCTAAAGAATTTCTTTCTTATTGTGTCCATAATTACAGTGGATCTTTTAGGTAGTCTGGTAGGGCTCTCCTTTGTCATAACATGAAGTCATGTTTTTATAGCATTGCTTTTTAATTTTCAAGATATTTCTATTCATTTTTTGAAACTTTATCCTCCATACCTTTCACTTTAATCCTATTAATTTAAGCTTTATGAGCTTTCTCTAGAGTAGTGATCCTTATGTAAGTGCAATGTCGTCCACAGAGGCCATATGGCAATATCTGGAGACATTTTTAATTGTCAGAACTGGGGAGGCTGCTATGACATCTAGTGAGTAGAAGCTGATGATATTGGTAACCATTCCACAATGACTGGGAGCAAGGTATTCATAACAAAGAATTATCCACACCAAAATGGTGCTGAGGTTGCAAAATTCTGTTCCAGAGAGTGCTATTCAGAAGCAGTTCCTAGTTTCTCCCGTAGGAACCGAAAGCTGCTAATGTCTGCATTTCCATCTATGGGAGTATCTGCGTTTTAGGTATCTAACTGTTATGTATGGTTCAGATCTAAAATGTCCTTTGTGTTTGGAAAGTGATTGGATCATGGAGGTGGTGCTGAACATGCTGTCAGAGGGAAAGCCTGCTTGGGGGTGGGTCACGAGAGGTGTTACCCTGAATTATGTGTTCTCACCCCTACACCTTCCTCCTCTCTCTGCTTCTTGGGTGCTATGGGTTAAACTGCTTTCCTCCGTCAGGCCATTCTACTATGCTGTTTCTGTCCGGGAGTCAGCTGACCACGAGCTGAAATGATCACTTAAAGTAAACCCTATGCCTTTAAATTGTGGGTATTGGGTATTTTGTCCCAGCCACAGGAACATGACTAAGTCACTAATATAATGGACTAAAGTCATAAAATTGATGAGCTCCCACCATAAATAATCAAAGTCTGGACTCACTGACTATCTTTTAATCAAATTCCAAATCACAGAGTGCAGAGGGGGTTAAGAAAAAATAAAAATACAATAAACAGATTTTGATAGCAATTTTCCCCCGCTATTCAGTGAATTGCTAGTCATTATGGAAATGTATAATAGGCGAGACTTTAAAGAAACACAATGCAGAGGCAGGTACTAAGGTACTAAGTTAATAACATATGCCAATGTCTGTTTCTAGACAATGGGAAGAAATGAATGCCCATCATGAGTTTATTAATAAAAGCACTCCATTACTGTCCTTCATAACCTTGTTTGATGGAGTGAGGGCTTGAAATTGCTATTATACAAGCAGGGGAAAAGGTGCTTTGAGTGTTCCGAATGCAAAATAAAAACAGTTGTTTCAGGACTCTCAGAGAGCTAGAGGAAAAGAAGACTATTAAAATGTGTGATCTTGGGAGAAATTGTTTCTGTAATTGACCAAGAAGCTACTTATCAATCCACACTTGTTGTGTGCACTTTAATCTCATAGCTTGGCACTTACCTGCAAAGTCACTGGGGTTGGCTGACTTCCATCCCACACTCCTGGAGCTATCATTTCTATGGGAGGCTCATTCTGTAATGTCATGCTGAATAGCATAGATCCGAGAATGGATTTTCTGCAAAGGACAACACATGCAGACAGGAGTCACTCCATGAGGGAAGCTATTGGTATCTGCATGTATTTTCTTTTGGCATGTAAGCATAATGAGCTATTTTTGCGGCTTCACTCAGAAGCAAGAAAAGAAAAAGATATTCCATAAGCCCAGCCACCAAATGATAGTTGATTTCTAATATACTACATTCATTGTCACTTTCACAGATACCTAGATTTGTTTTTCATATGAGAAAATCATTTCCACAATAGTTTCTAACAAGTAGCATTTACTTGTAATTGCTGACAAGAGTGGTGACGAGGAGGGAACTAAAAGCCTCGGATTTATATTTTTGGAATCATGGCTACTTGAAGTCAATAGGGATGTTAACTCTTAGAGCATTTTTTGATCATGGAGTGGCTAAATTCCCTGGGGCATTTTGGATTGGACAATTATAGAGAAATCACCACAGCATATGATCTGCGGAATCAAAATAGTTGTGAGAATTCACAGATGAAATGTTCCTGCATGCATAAATGGACAGATTCTTCATTTTTAAACACAGACACTTAAAAACTGGTTGTAAATTACCATAGTAAATGAAAGTGCACATAGGAAAGACTTTAGACAGGCAAAAACTTGTGGTTTTTACAGCTCTTGATAATACCAGAATCCACAGATCTTTATACATATAAATTTTAAAGTGAAGCTACATCACGGTGTGTATGTGAATCAAAATGCTGGTAAAATGTTCATGATCACCAGGAATGGTGTTTGATTTTAATATTCCGAACTGAAAGTACAGAAGTGAAAAGTAAGAAAATTAAATTTAACCTTATAAAAAATTTAAAGCATCTTGTTAATGACAACATATAATTCTATCTTGCCACATAACAGTATTAAACAAAACATGAGGAACTAAAAGTTCTATCAAATAAAACTTTCTTTGGATTTTTAATAAACTTTAAATCCTATCTTCTTTATTTGTTTCTTACCTAAAAATACTGTCAGAAAGCATCTGTGCAAGAGAATATAGATTATTGCCAACATTCTTAGATATTTTTATACAATTCAGGAGTATGCTTCAAGAAGGGTAATGTTAAGTATTGTTTTGTTTGTTCTTTTACTCTATCCTCTTCTGAAAAGATTCTTTTATTTTTTTAAATTGGTCTAACAATGACACTGGACAAGTATTAGTAGGGTAAAAATTATTTAACTGAAATAACCTTTAGAAAATCATTAATGTTATTTTCCTTTTGCTCTTAAAGTATATGACCTTAACCCTAAATAGCCTGAAATATCCATGTACTTGGGGAAAGTTTGGGTTTGGGTCAGGCAGCCTGCAAGAGAGGGAAAGAGCATGTCTAATGTCAGATGTAGAGGCCTAGGGTCATAGTATTATACATGACATTTATTGAAAATATTTCCATCCACAATGAAGGGTAAGGAAGGTGAGGAAGACAGAGAACATGACAGGCAAGATGCAGAGTGTGAGAAGAGGACAGCAGTTTAGGATGGTGGGAAGCAGAAGACCGGTAAAGAGAGAACAGAGTGAGTGTGACCCACGAAGGTGTCCTGATGTTCTTCTCTGCATTTCTCCTGAGAAGCCAATGAAGTGTGAGAAGACAGCTTAAGATGATGCTGATGGAGGTAGGTTTTCTTCTCTCACTTCCTGTTTCAGATCCTGGGCTAAAACCACCTCTTGACTACTCTTGCTTCTATTTGTGGCATAGTCATTTAATGTGAAGCAGGAGGTCCTGAATTTATAGTTTCATGAGACCTTCTTTGGTCTCTGAATGGATCAGCTGGGATCTAGAAATAGCTAAAGATATATAGGAGAGTTCTCAAAATGGGGTGCTGGTGACACAGTGGGGACACAATGGGGCTAAAGGAACTCTTGACAAGGAATCTGGCTGGACCAGCCAGGCTGGGGTGAGCTAGGTGTTTGAAGCAAACCTCAGATAATGCTCTAAGATGGGAAAGTTTCAGTCACAAGCTGCATGATCTGCGGACTTTGGCTGTGACAAGCAGTTTTGATAGGGATGTCAGAAGTCAAATAGATCATTTTCCCTCCTTTCTTTTGTAATTCTGGGTATCTTTCCCCCTTCTTAGGTACAAAGCCGAGTAAAGAAACATTTTTATTGAGAAGTAACTGTGTACTTCTGAAAGCACTATTAAAATGACTGCTACATTGTCATAGATGGAAAAGCTTTTTCTCCTCATTAATTAATGGGTTAGAGATCATGAAGAAGAGCGTGATATAGTAATTCTGTTTTGTATTTGTAGCTAATTTGTAGAATGTGCCACAGTCATGGTTTCACTCATTGGTATGTATTGATCACATGCTAAGAATAGCTAAGGGATCTAAGTTGGCTCCCATAGAAGGAAAGGCCCTTGATAGGTATCTGCCACCTCTGTCCTTGAATAGAATATGTATTCATAGTCACTACGGCCTTCATCCTGAGGCATGGGCTGAATGAAGTCAGAGCGCTTGGTGTATGGGTGTGAATGAGAGCCCTCCCAGGAAGTAGGTCACAAGCAGAACGAACTTCTAGACTTAAAGGGAGCTGATATGCACTAATGTGTTTTGAAACTCATTCAATGGGAGAATGAAATAGACTTGTCACCATTTTTTGAGGTGTTTCCATGCTTAGTATTAGCTAATTTACTTTCTAATAATAGACTGTGCTTGGGTATCTTTCTAGATACTGCAATCTGAATTTCCTTAGGTGAAGAAGATGGTAAGGGGAACTAAAATGTGAAAAGAATAGATTAAGAATGTTGATGAACTCAGAAAGAAAATGGAAATGGAAATTTCTAACACTGGGTAGGTAGGGAACCCCAGTAGTGGTTTCTTTTTTATTAGTACTCTGAAAAGATTTATTGTGTCAGTTGAATATACAAAAACACTAAGGAGGTGAGCTGCACGTGAAAATATACTATAAAAGATAATCTATGGGGACATCTCTTGATTCTGTCTTTACTAATCAGCCTTAATTGCTAAGCTTCCTGCATTTTCTTGAACAAAATTAGCGAATTAAATGTTTTCTAAAGAGATTTTATATAGCTTTCGAGTTCTGCTGGTGCCTGAGACTGGGGAGATTCTACTTAGACTGGAAAGGAGGCCTGACATTCTCCTCACACAACACAACACAACACAACACAACACAACACAACACAACATAGACTATTCATCATTGCTCCCATATGGTGAGATTTTTGAATATAATGTCATTAAAAATAAACTACATTGCTAAGCATAACAATTCAAAATAGTTCTTCCAGAATATCTTTAAGGATCTTTCCAATTTGAGTAGTTCCCAATTTCATTGACTGGAATACCCAACTCATCATCTTTGGTACCAAGAATACAGATTTATCCTCTTTGTGCCCTTATTTCTTTAAGCAATAAATGAGGTGCTTGATGAAATAATTATTTTTAGCTACAGCATTACATGCATGTCTCACTGGCAGTCTGGAACCAGGATTTAGAAATGAGACACTGTCAGAACCTGAAGATCCGATGCTATAAAATTATTTGAGATTTCCACTGTGACTTTGATTTCATGCCTGAGAGCATAATCTGGTCAAGGTCAAGACAGGATCCCCTTACAGAGTCAAGAGCTTTCCACAGTGTATTCATGGCCCTTAATAGTAGGAAGTAAACCCAGGAATAGTAGGAAGTTAGAAAAAGCCTGGCAGATAAGTCAGATCTGCGTTCTTGTTCTATTTTAAAGTAGACTGATGACTTACAGCAAGCTGTTGGCCTACCTTTGTTATAGAGTTCTTCTCCTGTAAATGAAGCATTTGGATTGAGTTCTGAGAGTTTCTCTTGCACCAGAAAGAAGGACAATAAAGAATGAATGAAGGGCAATATTTTTGTAATCTGATTTTGAAGATAAACCGGAAAGTATTATCTACTCGCAGGTCAGGATTAGCAACTCAGGCTATTATTTGTCTAAGGAACCAAATCGTTTTGGATTAAGACTAATTTTAGGCCTCTGTTAAGTTTTTGCATGAGTTTTTAATTTTTCTAGGTTTCCTCATCATGGGAGTTTTGAAAATATTGATGCTCAGGCAAAACTACCAATCAATTAAATCAGAGTCTTGGGGGGGGGTTGGACACTAATTTTATAACTCTTCTATAAAATTCCATCGCTCAATCAGGGTAGTGACTCCGTGTTGAAGCAGCTCATTAAGTTTTAGAAAAGCTAAGTTACCACGATATTATTTGTTCTGAACTTAAATTGGAAAGAGAGCTTGTGAAAATTTTGAGCTGAACCTAACACTCTCTCACTGCAGTGTAGAGACACTGTGAATACAGATACAGTTAAAGTCTTATCTGCAAGAAAGGAAGATTATAAATTTTTGTTGGCCAAATTTTTCCTTTGGACTTGACTATTTTTCTTTATCGAATTGAAGGGTAAATTCGCATGCCTGAGAATGTGGAAATTTAGTTTATATTTTTAGGCATCATTGATGCATCTATAACTGATGTATCTAAGCATAATATCTTTTGTTTCTTTGGAAATCATCTTCTGGAAACAAAGAAAAGGTAGGCATATGGGAAGCATATTTTTAGTTTATATGTATGTTGAAAACAATAGTGACATAAGTGCTCATACAGTTCCGCATGGTTAGCTATGGTCAATTCAAACTACTGTAAGATTCAATACTAAATGTATATAGCTAGGACATCATTTAAGTGAAAATGACATTAAGATGCCAGGTTTCTGTGATCTGGAAATATCTATATCAAACAAATTGAATCACAATCTCTGTAACTTGTCACAATGAGCAATGTGGGAGTCACTGTTTTTTTCCTGACTGCCACACGTGAAGGATTTCTAAGGTCTTAAAAAGACCTAGATTTCTTTAAATTGTTGAACACAGGGAAGAGTTAGATTATCTGATTTTCATTAGATACAGTCTGTTGGAAATACATTTACAAATGCATATTGAAATATTAGTAGAAGTAAGATGAGCTAAGAGGAGCTCATCCCCTCCTCCTTTTGAAAGTTTCCCTTACAAAACTGTCACCATGGATCTGTCCCAAATGGAACCCCTAGGGGTGCTCACTTTCCAAAATCACTTGCTTATGAAGCATTCACCAATGGTGACTTATACTTGGCAAAACAGCAGAATGGCAGTAGCTTTACTGTCATAACCATCCCAAATGAGCTTTTCCAATTAGTTTGGAAGACAAAAAAAAATCCTGACTTATTATATTATTAATATTTATTTATTTATTTGTGCAAAGTAGTGTACTTGATGATAAAAGAGAATAAAATGGATTGAGCGTTTTTTCAGTGAATAACTAGAAATATTAGTCTATAAAAATGTTAGATTTTACAAATACTTCAGTTGAAAAAGGAAAGAAATCTCTTGTGAGAAAGAAGGACTCCTGTATAGCTGCTCCTAGTGAGAAAGTAATGAAAGTTCTTAGCACACAAATCAGATCTTTGAAATGTCTGCTAACAGCAGTAGATATTTATTTTAGGGCTAAACTGTTTCTTACAGACCTTTTTAAATGTTTCATTCTAAGCCACCTATAGCGATTGATTGCTGTTCCAACTCAATTTAGTACACAAATCTCTATTGATTGCCTCTTCATATGAGACATTATGTTAGATGATAGACATTGCAGAGATAAATATATGCCCTGTCGTCAAGGAACCTATATATGGAAAGAAGTTAGAGCATGAAATCTAGTAATAAAGCAACACACACACACACACACACACACACACACACACACACATCTTAGATCAGAATTAATCTAACAAAGAAAATGTTAAAGATCTATCATGGCTGCTTCAATGATTATTTACTTTGACTTGGTATTAGAATTCAAAACTGAAGCATTTTCTTAATACTTTTCCATTATCAAATTTTTTTAAAGCAGAAAAGGTAAAAATGTATTTATAACAATATTGACATAACCATGTGGATCGTAATTTTTTGAACATCCTGATTTTCATCATTTTATTTTAAAGTAAGTTTTGACAGGTGAAAAGTTAAGCTGAAGATTCTGAAACATTTCTATCTTAACAACCTAGAGAATCATTAGTTACCTAATCAAGAAACCTAAATATTAACTGCTCCTGAGAGTATGATTAAAGTGATTTTTCAATGGCCATTAGTCCTGAGAGAGTTTCTAAACTCATAGTTGATTTACTTTCCTAAAAAAAAATCACCTTAAAGTTATCAAATATTTCTTCTTGGCAATAAAAGGTCAGTAAATCAGTTACACTGTATAATTTTGTCTATATCAGAATGTCATGAATTATACTTTTTCTAAATGACTATAATAATTCCAATTATTTTGAGTAACTAATTCCAGAGAAATTGGCTGGTCACAGAAGAAAAAGTAATTGAGATTGGTCATGCCAACACTTTCTCACTGTAATGACCTCGCTGCCAAGCTGAGCGTGAGTTCTGCTTCTAAAGCTTTTTCTACGTTTCTACCTTTCAGTTCTGCTTCTAATTATCATAATTTATCTCCAGATATCTCATTTTAGAATAAAATGTCTTCTTGATTTTCTCATTATGTCATATCCTGCAAAACATTTAGTTCCACTAAGGTTTTATTAAGATAGGGATTTTATAAATCATAAATAATATACATACTCTTTTGAAAACAATGGAAGGCAAGTCCAGGCCAATAAATTTGGATTGTTATCTGTACAATGAATCCCAAACACTTTTATTGTGAGCATGGATTCTCTTGGAAGTGATTTTGTTTCAAGAGGAAAATTGATCCTGAAAATAAAAAATTTAACATTATTTTCCCAATTATAAGAACATTTTACAAATATTATATAGTAACATAATAGTCTGGGGCAAAATTATTTAACTATGAAATTAGAGATTCTGTCTTCAAATTTCTAGATTAACCTTGTCAAAATTGGAAATATAATTGATAGGGTAATGATTCACTACTGAAGAAAGGAAAATCATTACTCACAATTTTGATCAGTAAGTTTGTTTTAAAAATTATAAAAGCTTGAGTATGTATTTATTGTAAATACAGAAGAAAGAATGACTAAATCCATGTTAAGACGTTGGAGAAGTAAGGAAGCAACTCAAATGGGTCTGAAGGGTAAGTTGGGTGGGTTTTTATGAGATAGAGATTTGGAAAAGGATATCCCAGAGAGACAAAAGGGCACAGAAAAGAACATGTATACACAAAAAGACTAGGTGGTGCTGAAAAATGCTGAGTGGTTCCTTGTGGTTAGAACAAAAAGATGAGATCAAATTGCTAAGCCTGAAAGACAGTTAGAATGAGGTGGTTGCAAGAATGCTAAAGAACTCTGCATGTCAAATGAAAATATTTGAACTTTTCCCAAGGGCAAAATGAAATGTCTTAAAGAGAGCGCTTGGGGTATACAGAATTATTTATAATTTTAAATGTGAACTGTCCCGGGTAACGATAGGGTCCAGGAATTTGAGGGATAATCACTGAAATATAATACATATACAATTCCTGATATGTTAAAAAAAAGTGTTCCCAGGTAGGGTACCTAGATACAAAATCAATATTCAAAAGCCAATACTTTTCCTATACACAAACAGCAAGCTCATTGAGAGAGACATTGAGAAGCCACACCCTTCACAATGGCATTCAAAAAAAGAGAGAGAAATAAAATAAAAGAAAGAAATACTTAGGAATAAATCTAACAAAGGGAATAAAAAGTCTATACACTGAAAATTACAGTACTCTGAAAAGGAAGATCAAAGAAGATATCAGAAAATGGAAAGATCTCCCTTGCTCATGTATAGGAGGAAAGAATATAGTGAAAATGACCAGACTCCCAGAATTGTTATACAGATTTGATGCAATGTTGATAAAATATCATGAGTGCACCTAACAGAACTACAGAAAACATTCCTAAAATTCATTTGGAACCAGAAGAGACCTAGAATAGCAGGAACAATTCTTGGCAACAAAGTCAAGGTAGGGGGCACTACAATTCCTGATTTGAAATTATTTTACAAAGTTACTGTGATAAAAGTAGCATGGTAGTGGCAAAAAGATAGACCTGAGGATCAGTAGAAGAGATTAGACGATGCAGGAACAACTACAAACACACTCAGCCACCTTATCTGTTACAAAGGAACCAAATATGTTCACTGGAAGAAAACCTCTTTAATAAATGATGCTGCAAAAATAGATTTCTACATGTCAAAGACTAAAACTACACCCATGTCTATCACTATGCACTAAACTGAAACTGAAATGAATCAAAGATCTAAATTTTAAAACAGAAACACTAAATCTGCTGCAAGAGTGAACTGGCAGAACTCTTGAAGACATAGGTGTAGGCAAAGATTTTATGAACAAAACCCCAGTCACACAGAAAATAATACAAAGAATCAATAACTGGGTTCTCATCTATTAAAAAACATTGGCATAGCAAAAGAAATCATCAAAAAAGTGAAAAACAACCTACAGATTGGGAAAAATTTTTAGCTAGTTCCTTCAGACAAAGGATTTGTATTGTGAACATATAATGAATTAAAAACTAAACCAGACTCCCCAAATTCAAAGGCCCAATCCAAAAATGTGCATCTAAGATGAATACACACTTCCTTGATGAAGAAATATAATCAACAAATAGATATATGAAAAAATGTTCAGCATCACTGGTTATTAGAGACATGCAAAATTTAAACAGTTTTGAGATTTCATCTCACTCTAGAAAGAATGGCCAAAATCAAGAAATCAACCAATAACAAATGTTGGTGGGGTTGTGGGGAAAAAGGAACTTTCTTCACTGTTGGTGGGAGTGTAGACTGGTACAACCACTGTAGAAATCATTGTGGATATTCCCCACAAAACTAGAATTAAATATCCTATTTGACCCAGGTATTCCCCTTCTGGGTATCTTCCCCAAAGAGTTAAAAACATCATACCACAGCAATATATGCATACCCATGTTTATAGTAGCACAGTTTGAGAATAGCTAACCTTTGGAAACCACCTAAATGCCCATAAACTGAGTAATGGATAAAGAAGTGGGTTTTTAATACAATGGAATATTACTTTGTCATAAAGAAGGACACATTTGAGACATTTCTAGGCAAATGAATGCAACTTGTGACCATACTGTTAAGTGAAATAAACCAGACACTCATGTATAAACATCAAATTGTCTCTCTAGTGTGAGAACCTGAAAGAGTTAATAATGACCAAATGTACAGCAAATATTGTGAAATGAGAAGAAATTTTTTTAAAGGGAAAGAGGAACTAGTGTGGAGGAAAGGGGAAAGAAAGGGAAGGAAAAGGGAAAAATAATTTTAAAAGGATAAAATGGAAATAAAGCTTTTTAAATAGAGAAGGGAAGAGGGGTTGAAGGGAGGAAAAGAGATTGAGAAAAAAAGAGGAATCAAAATATATTATGTGAAATATATATATATTTTCTACAGGTGCAAATTTCCTATGATGAGTATGATCATTATGTATATCTAAAATCCTCCAATAAACTTAATTTAAAAAAATATTCTCAGGTTCTGAACACACTGTCTATTAATTCAAAAATAAAAGTAAGGATAAACTGAACTGTTAATGTTTAGAAAATCTTAAATTTGGGTACTGAAGTCACCAATATATGTGGGGCAGTGTCCAGAAGTCTAGAGACAACATATATTTAGCATACACAATATATAAGGTGAGATGAGGTGGATGTGGATGGCATGAGTGGTTAAGAAGTACGTTTTGACAGGAAACCGAGACCGTAACCTGAAGTCCCTCACAATGGGCAGAGGACAGGTACCTTGTTTTTGGTTTTCCTCTGAAGTCATCTTTGTTGTGTAGAAATGATTAGATTCTTGAACAGGAGCCTCAAGAGAAGCAGGGTTTTTAGGAAAGGATTATTTATGAAACAGACAAAGTAAGTATTTTTTAAAAGGCTGAGACAAGGCAATGTGTTCACTAGAAGAGGGAAATGGTAGGGAGAATCAGAAAAATTTCAGCAAAGGCTGTCAGAGAGAAGAGACACAGGAAGTGCATCATCAGGGAACAGGAAGCGGAAGGTGGATGGTGACATGAAGGGATGCTGGCTAGCTCGGTATCAGTAGAGAGGAGTATGAACAGACCAGAGGCCACTGGCTTTGTGATTCCCGAATGAACAGTGATGTCTAAAGGCTTAGCCAGTGGGGTGATTACTGAGGAATGAGACCAGCAAAGTCCACTGGCCACTGCGAGGAGTCTTGTATTCCTGAGAGCTCTGATAACCCCGAGAATCTTATTTAACTAAAATTTATTCTTGCTTATTTCAAAATGTTGGATTCATTTTCAACTCGGGGATTAATGCTATCATGCAGATAATTCAAGAGAGAAGTCAAATTCTAAAATCGATTTCACAGAGAAAAATCCCAAAATAAATTTAAAAGAATTAGTATTTTGGAAAAACTATATTTTCATTCACTTTTTAAAAAAGACTACTCAAGTGTTATTTTTCTGTGAAACATGCTTCCATTCCTCCAATAGGTCCAGAGCGGGTATAGTGTGAAGAAGATTCTTGACAATTTTGACTTAGCAGATCTCCACAGGAGGAAGAAAAAGGAGCCAGGGATCCCCAGTTAGGCAGAAATTTACCCAATATATGGATGTTTAATGCTAAAGAGCTTGTAGCAAATATGCAATTGTCTTGCATGAGAAAACAAAAATCATTTATATTATTAAATGATTTCTTTCTTCTGTATTGTATGTGCACCCGCCCTCCCCAACTGAAATGTAGAGAATTTCTCATTTCTAGAGGGTGGGAATGATTAATAACTCCTTTTACAATTTATTTTTTTTACCCAGTCCAGTAGTATAGATTTGGTGGTTATCTAAGCTTTTAAATGAATTTTTAATCTGCTGAACTAATAGCCACTTATCAACGAGGACTAGTGTATTCATCACACCCATATATCAAGTCAACTAGCAACATCTCTAACTAACTCCCATTGCTTATAAAAAATGAAAAAAATATGATTTTTACTAGAAAAATGATCAAGCCCAAATAGCGATTACACTTACGTTTCGTTCCAGTTGAGCAAGAAAAAAAATAATTTTTTGACCGGAATATTTCTGTAGTTTCTCACTTGGCACAACTTCTTTCCAGCATATGTAACCCAGCAGGAAAACAAAAATGTTTTATAGCTAAAAGAAATGATATTGATTCAGTAAATGTAACACATTGAAGGAAATAGCTTTCTAAGTGGGCCAATTATTTTAATAGTCAAAAACCCAATGATAAAGTCCCGTTTGCTTGTATAAAGTGTGCTTCCCAAATTGCTTTAAGGATTTATGTTGAGCGTGTCAGCAAGACAGCAGATAGGAAGCAACAAGATTCTCCTTTGCCTGTGGTGACACCAATTCAACAGTACATGACTAATTCCTTTTGTGGGAAATCCGGAAGTCAGTGAAGAGGTGCCCTTCCCTAGATGAATGTAAAACCAACCATATTGAAGCTGGTAGAAAAATTCATGGTGCCACTCACTTGACAGAGTCCCTTCAGTGGCACACTGTGGCATATTGGAGGAAAGTCTCAACTTCTGGACTTCCCTTGGGGAAAGACAGAGAAGGCTGGAACTTCCAGCTACCCAAAGGAGTATTTTCATCTTTCTTGCATCTAAGTTTTCACAGGAAAGGGAGTAGGTTGGGGGTGCTTGAGACAAAGACGCTGGTTTGAACCAATGGTTCTCACCTCACCTCTCTCCCAACTCAGCATAGAATGAATGGAAAAAAAAAAAAAACCCAGCTCCCAAACTCTTTGACTTCTCTGCTTACTTAAAAATACATGTCTGAATTCACAAATACATTTTTATGTACATTTATTACTGATCTCTAAAATAGTCATGTCATAAAAAGTGGATTCAAGCTATGTTTACAGGTTATTTTAAACTTGTTTGGACTTACTATACAATATAGTTTTTGGTCACTTAAAATGTATATTCTCCATTGAAAAGAACTTGTATTTTCAAATTATTTCTGGTAGAGCACAAGATAAGTATTTACTGGATCAAGTTTGTTAGTTGTGTTGGCTCCCTCTTCCATGTATGCTGCAATTTGCCTGTTAATTGATTAATACCTGAAAAATATTGATGTCACCTACCGTGGTAGTAGCCCACCAGTTTTTCTTTGCATTTCTATAATTTTTTAAAACTCTTCTTATTGTGATTTATATATTTTACTAGTACATCATGATTTTATATTTAATAATGCTCTTTGACTCAAAATCATGGTTAGTTTATATACCAATATTTGGTTGGTGTGTGCACAGTATTTATATGAAGAGGTATTGTCCTTGTCTATCACACATTTCTTTGCGTGGTTATACTACTAGCCAAGCTTATCATGAGACTTGACTGAGATGAATGAAAGATAAACCTAGACTGCACATATGTGCTTTTGACGGTAAAATGTGACTGTTAAGGTTAACTTAAATGTGGCTTTATTCTACTCTTATTTATGCTAACAATACATTTAATAATTGTATAGTCAATCATTCTTTCACTGCCGCTGTTAGCGCTGGTGTCACTTTCACTGATTCTGGGTTGCTGGTCCCAAAACCCAAGTCTGTACCTCAGCCATAATATTTTCATTACTCCTTGAAGTGCTTTTTTTTTTTCTTTTACATTTATCACCTCTTCACAGGTTCCAGCTGAGCTTCTGTTTTTGTCTTTGGAAATAACGTGACATAGGCTAAGTTCATGTCACAATCTCAAACCAAGTCTGACTCCCTCCTACATTCAAGGATGTTTACTTAGACACTTTCAACAAGTCTTCATGGAGCAAGTTTTGTGTACTAGGAAATGTTTTGGATAGTACACGTTAAAAAAATATAGTCCTACACCCAAATGTGAGTTGTCATTTGAACTTGGTGAACAGGCATATGAGGAGAAACCAATGATGTGCAATTATTAAGACAATGAAAACGTTGAAATACAAATGTAAAAAGAGAAACTTATCATTGAGTAAAATAATATTTCAATCTGTAGAGATGATAAAGCTAAAAAATAATTTCTATTCAATATTATGAGAAATTTAGCTTCAATATGAATGGACTCTTATCCGCTAGAATGAATCACAGAAAGAATTTGTTGAATCGAGTGATCATAAGTCTTGTCTTTCACAGCTTGCACAGGGCCTTTCCTGAAGGCAGAGCCATGAAGTAGATCATAATTCAATCTCAAATTCATCAACTATTTATTTTAGAGTTCTATGCCTTAAAAATTAGTTTAATTCACTGCCATTATATCTGTCATTTTAGCTAAAACCAGATAGTAAGTCGTCTTTTGTGCCTGGTTTGTCAGTGCCTGTGCTCTGGAGATGACTCTGGCTTAGGTTCCCTTTTTCTGTTCTTCCCAGATGTGGCAGCCTGCCTGCAGGATGGTTTTGATCCTGGCCCCTGGTTTTCAAACCTTGTACCATGTTTCTCCGTAAGATACCAAGGAGGCAGAAACAGTGGTTTATTTCTTCCAAGATCAGGTGATAAAACTTGCTCGTGAAATTTCTCTCTCCCTGATGGATTTTTGCTCTGGGGAGGCCAATTGCTATATCTTGAGGACACTAAAGCACAGTTCTATGGCAAGGAAATTAGGTTATCAAATCTACTCGCTGTGAAGAGGAGAGATATGCCAAAGAGCTTGTGAGTGACCTTGGAAGTGCACACTTCTGCTCAGATGACTGTGACTTTAGTCAATAGTTTGGCTGCAACTCAACAGAAACCTGAGGCAGACCGATCCAGCTGGCCTGCTCCCCAGGTTCCCCACTCTCACAATAGGAGCTCAGCAATATTTGCTCTGCTGGGCTACTAAATTTTGGGGTAACTCGTTTGTAACAATCAATAGCTAGGTCTCTAAAGAAACCTATATTAAGGATACAATTTGTCACTAGGTAAGATGTCTTACTGGGCCCCCTCCCCAGAACTTGTGAGGTTGATTGGTCAAGCGATTCTTTAAGAGAATAACAGTAATGGTTCCAGTCTTGGTTTTATAATTTGTTCCTCTAATAAATGAAAGATGTAATTTTGTTTTTCCTATCAGTATTCCCACTGATTATAGAGACTTTCAAACAAAGTCACCATTTTATCTCTGTAATTTTATGTACATAAGTACATATCTTCCAATTTGTTAATAAATGCTAAAAATATTTAAAATGCTCTCAGTATTTTTACTCTGCATACAGGAATTATACAGAGAACTATTAGGAAAAAGAGTTAGACAAAGAGATTATATTTATACAAATGTAGACTGAATTTTAAATCTACTCATGCATTTTACATTTACAAATATGTTGAGTATTTATATATAATCTACATATATCTTTATATATATCTATATATATCTTTATATCTTATATATCTATATATCTTTATCTTATATCTTATATATCTATCTTTACTTATATCTTATACATATCTATATCTATCTATATGCTACACACACACACACACAAATGTTCTATACATACAGTTTTATCTGTTCTATACAAACAGTTTTATCTGTGTTTACCTAGTAACAAAGAGTTTTCCATGTGAACTAAAATTAAGGAATGCATATTTATGGTTGGAAACTGTAAGAATACACTCATTAGAATAGCAGTTGGTTTCATTAGAATAGTAGTTGGTTATATATCAGTCTTTACAGATTCATCATAAAATTATGAAAAAGAAAAATACATGAAAGTACCATATCCTGGATTCTACAAAAACTATGTGTAGTAGTTTTTAATGGGTAAAATTTCCTTTTAGATTAACTAATAAATATTTATAATGCCTAAAATTAGTAAAGTTATCTATTCTTACTGAATTTTTTCAATATTTTTTGAGGTACCAAATGCAATAGACATAACATGTTCATTAACATATGCATTTACTATTCTATCAACTTTAATCAGTATTATGTTATAGATGTAACCTATAAGAAATTTAAATTGTTATGTAACATTATCTTCACTATGGTGGTCAGCTCACTCTTAAATCCAGTGATTTCCCTGTACAACTGTAGTTCATTTTCATTACTACCACAAAAATCCTTGGCTGATTTTACTGATTCAAAGTATTAAGCTCAAGAAATATCTACCACTATAATTGATGGATATAAAATTTTTCCCCTTATTTTTAAATATTTTTCAGTTCTCTTTGTAGAAATGAAGTATTTCTCATCTCTCTCTCTCTCTCTCCTTTTGCCTTCTTTAACTTTGTTTCATTAACATTAGTCAATTAAATCTAAATAAGAAAAAGAAAATTTTAAGGTAGTGACTGCACAGGGTGAGTGTTTTGTATTTCTGTAATGTTATATTGACAATAGCAACTAGTGTTAATACAGAGAGTGAAATAGGGAAATAAGGCAGGGAAGATGGTTTGAAGGATTGTTGAAGGTAGGGTAGGGGAATGGGAGGAAAAAAGAATCAAGATGTATCATGTACTGGTACAAATTCCTGTAATGAGTGTGATCACTATGTACACCTAGTATGTACCAATAATTTTAAAAATCCACTGGAAATCTGAATTTTTAAATAGTAGTTTCAAGAAATTTCAGCAATTTTGTGAAATGTTTCTTCCTGTAAATAAACACAGGATAACTAACATTGAATCTAATTAGAAGTCATATGAAAACTCATTAATGCTCCTGGGGAAGTCAGCCTCACCTGTTTACCCACGTCTCTGGGATGTTGTGTGCAGCATACACCGTGAAGCTAAGATGGCCATGGAGCCCGGGGTGCTCTGGGGAGATGCTCCTGGGTACACCCACAGGCCGGAAATCAGCATAGAAGCTGTTACTATAGACGTCAATTAGCCGGTAGATAGAACTGGATAGTTCAGTTGTCACTTTCTCTAGAAAGCCTAGGGGAGAAAAGAGATCAGGAAGTCTGTGAAGGGTTATATTTATCATAAACTGTCCATTATAGCTTTGGAATTTCTTCTGATACAATTTAAATAAAATTTAATTAAAATGACCCTTTATCGACTAGAGTCAGTCAGCCATCTGCCTCTCTGCAATCTAGCTTACTTGCTAGCTGATAAGATACCAATGTGCTTACATATATTCATTAGAAATTGTGAAAGCATATTTTTTAGTCACAAACTGGTGGTTCTTTTTAGGGTTAACTTGGCATTCTGATCAATTGTAGTTTGCAATAATTTTTGTTCAAGTTTTTGACTGTCAAGGATTAATTTTCAGCTGAATGTGGTGGTACAGGCCTGTAAACCCAGGACTGGGGTGGCTGACGCAGGAGAACTGATGCAAGTTTGAGGCCAGCCTGGGTTGCATAGTGAGTCCAAGGCCAGTCTGGACTACACAGTGAGACCTTGTCTCAAAAAATCAAAATTCAGGAAGCAAAATATATCATGTATGGGTACAAATTCCCTACACTGACTATGATCATTATGTTATCTAAAGCATACCAATAAACTCAATAAAGAAGTGTTAAAAAAAATCCCCCCAAAACAGTTAATTTTCAGATAAGAAAGATATTTTGTACATAGTTTATAAATATTTCAAACAAACCCAATCTAAATAATTAGCCATACTAAATTTGATTATGCTCTGATATTCACCACTAACTGAACACTTTAACCCACTGTGTGATATAAAAAGAAAGTGATAAAATTCCATAGCTGGGGTTTCAAACAAGCTGGAAAGGAAAGATTTGTGATGCTTACCAAATCCCTTCAAAATCAAAGTGTTTATTGACTTTCACCATTCACCATTTACAAGGAGTTTATTCCTGTTTCCGTAAAAATAAGACCCAACAGCCTTGAAAACCAGAGATCAAAAATGCCAGCCTCTATCAGCCTATCCTGGCCTTACCTGCCTTACAAAGAAGCCACTGATCAAGAGAATAGTGAGGGATAGTGATCTGTAAGACGCTGGCCCTCACCATAGTAACAACCAACTAGGGCTTATTTTCCAGTTAGGTCATATTTTGGGGGAAACGTGGTCCTGAAGTAACTTGTCATGTGGGAAGAAAGATGACTAAGTATAGGGACTAATAGTTTTTCCCTAGTAGCTGAGAAGATGTTAAGAGAACAAGCAATCATTAGGTATTTATTAAGTTCTTAAAATATGCTAGGATATGGTTGCAACATATGCTGAAACAAGTCTCTAGGCACTGTTATTTATTCAAACACACATAACTTCCTGGTACATTGCTTGTGAAACATACGCTGCTTTTTGGTTTCTGGTTGTTTTGAAAAGAAAATGGGACCAGGAGCCAGTTTTCTCCCCCTCAGTCATCTAAAGGGTTCTCTGGCTGAGGTCTGCGGGGTGCAGACAGAGGCCACCTAAGCATGGCGCTTCTTCCTGCACCCCGTTCTTCAGCAGCTCTGTCTACAATCAAATATTTTGGTTCAACACATGTCATTATTCACTTAGTTCTTCATAAACGTGTACAAAATTTAGGGTACGCAAATTTAACTTATTAGCTATCTTTCTTAAATTATGCCCTTCGCTGAAACAGCTTGGTGGGGGGACAGCAGTGAAAAAGCTCTAATTACAGTTCCCTGAGAAATCAGCAGGAGCAACTAATGTAGCAGAAGAGGAAAGCAGCATAAAAACAGTTTTCAGAGACCCCTGGAGGCCAATCAAGAGAGATTTTCCCAAAACACGGGGGGCAAAAGTTATACAAAGAAAAATTACACTGCTGATGCTCTGAATCAGGAAGCATGAACTTCCGGTCAGTAATCCCTGATGTAGTAATCCCATCTAAAATACACTAAAGTTGGGCAAGAGATCTTTTTAATTCAAGACCCGGCAGGTATTCTTGGGAATTGTCATAATTTTGATAATCCCTCAAACTCTGTTCTTCATATTTTGCATGCTTAGCATTTGCTTCTTTGAGATTGCTTAGAGATATGTGCTTATGCATTATACTTGACTTACAGAACGTTGGATGAAGATACAGTTCATGTAACATCCACAAAATGTATTGAGGTCTCAAGATCCCTGGGCTAGAAATATGTTGAAATGTTTATCACATCTGATTTTATTGAGAAAATAATTATTATACCATGAAGTAAATCTCTGTCTCTCTCCCTCTCCTTCTCCTCTCCCTCCCTCTCTCTCTGTGATTAAAATGTACTAATTAGAATATGTTGTGATTATCATCAAATAGAAGTTGCCAGAAATAGTGCTGCACATTTTTAAGGATCTTCATACTCTCGAGGTTCCCTTGAGAAATGCTGGGAACAGGAGACCTCTTTACAACATTCTCCAGAAGGGTGGCGGTTGTAGCTCAGTGGCACAGCGCCTGCCTTGCAAGCCCAAGGCCCTCAGTTCCAGTCCTAGTACCAAAAATCCACCCTCACCAAAAACATTCCTGTTAAGTGAAGTAAATCAGACATGGAAGCTCAAATATTGCATGGTTTCTCTTATATGAGAAATAATATGCAGATATGTACAAAATATAGACACAAAATGAAGAGCAAAATACAAGAGCAATAAATAGGAAGTATGGAAAAGCTCATATACTTGCCTAAGTTACCTACTTAAAAGTATGTCAATATACATGCTAATTTGTTTCATTTATATTATTAGTTTATTTTTAGTTCATTGAAAAGACAATTTTGTGCTACTATTTGTTTGTTGTAGGAATCTTTTTAGTTTGTTTTATACTCTACTTTGAAAATAAAAATACATAGTGTATTAACTATTGTATTCTTTTATTATATTGTTTTGAAATTTTGTTTTCTTAAAATAAAAAACACATTCCAAGTAGGAAAGAAGAGTGGGCTAGTTCCACATCTACACACCTCCAGATGTCCACACCAGGTGCTGTCATGCAGACCTTTGCTGGGAACACTGGCAGAGGTATCACCCTTCTGGTACTCTATGGTGCTGGTGCTCTGCGGTCCTGAGTCCCTATGATAGGCACTTACGCACCATCTTTCAGGGGGTGAGAATTAGAATGGTGAGGACCTCCATCTTTCTGTACACATTTGATTTCCACTGTCCCCTCTGCATCCAGGGTGCTAGGTCAACACCAGTCGCCAGTCTCCACTGCCTGTGCAAACAGCAGCATCCCTGACCCAGCCTGCACATGAAACACTATCTCATCTTCCACGCATATTGGGAAAACTGTAGGTTAAAGAATTGGATCTGGGATCATGGAATTAAGAAATGACAGGGCTGAGATTGGAGACCAGTGCTGCCTGATTTGAAGTCAAGGTCCCCTCCACATCACGTGGTCACACCTTTGCTATTATGGTAGAAGCAAATTCCTCCTGTATGTTGCAATTTTGCAGGCTCAGAGACCCTGTAAACACTAATTATTTCAGAACATAATCCTTCTACCTATTATATGAATTAGATCTTTCAAATAAAGCTTGAATCTGAAATTAGTGACTCTGGAAGTGAACATTGTTATTTTTATGATTTTTTTTACATCAAAGAATAATTAGGTGGATAGTAAAATTTTACAATGTTGGGATGATTATAAGAATACTTTTAATGTTTATTTAATTTTTATAGATCTATTCATTTTTCTAATTTTATAAAATACCTCAGGATAAAAGTTTACAGAATGTGGATTTTTATTTCCTTGCATAATTATCACTTGCATCAGTAAAAAGGGCTTTAGTAAAGCATTTTCCCCCCCCCACAAATTTTTTCCTGTATGAACATCAATTATCATAGTATTTGGCTGAAACATTGAAAAACTTATTTGACTTTATACAACTTAATATTTTTCTTTTATTTATTTTAAATGTAGTTGAGTACATGTGTGTTTTACCTTTTGTTGAAGTCTGTGAATTCTGATGAACACTCTGAAAAATATGGATACAAAAATATGTTTATTCAGACAACAAATATGCAAAATAATCAAAGGAGTTCTTTCCAAAATTTAAAGACCAAACTTTCTCTCAGATAAGAAAAAGAAATGTTTCTTTATATCATCATATATCTATGTTGATTAGTAAATATAGGAAAAGTCTAAAGTGTAACATTAAAATACAAAACCCTTTATATTGTAAATACAAAAATAAACATTGCAAAGAAAAATGTAGGTGATGTGACTTTCTAGAAAAAGTTACAAGAAGAGACAGCCTTTTCATGTTTATTAGAATATTTCTATAGACATTATCTAGTCATGGTCCCCCTTCGTAACAGGAACTTCTCTCTGCAGTGTGTCTGATTTTTATTATTAGCAGTTACTCAAATTCAATTTGTGGCCAACACCAAAAGGTGAGGATGGAAGTACATAATTACATAATTTTATTTTTCTTTTTTCTTTTGGTTGGGGAATTGAGACCGTTTACACTGAGAATTGTTACTGATAGATACTCCTGTCATTGCCTTGTTTTCTCATTGCTGATTCCTTCTCTGTCTTGTCTACTTACCTGTTCAATCTACACAGTGTATTCATTTATGAGACATTTTATCACTGTTAGCTTTATTGTTTCTTTCTAGGATATTATTGAGAATTTTGTGGTGTGTTTGAATGACAGTGAATTTCTTTAAGGGCTCTGTGTATCTCCATCAAGTTTTTTTTTTTTTTTTTTTTTTTTTTGGGTCTTTTTGAGACAGGGTCTCGCTCTGCAGTTCAGGGAAGCCCAGAGCTCACTTTGTAGCCCACACTGGTCTCAAATTTGCAACTATTCTCTTGCCTCAGCCTCCCCAAATGCTGGGATTACAGGCCTGCGTCACCACATCTAGCTCTATCAACTTTGAAAGACATTTTGGCAAAATATATCAGCCTGAGTTGAAAATTGTTTTCTGCTAGGCACTAAATACTTCACTCCAAACTCTCCTGGTTTTTAAGGTTTGTGTGGAGAAGCCTGCTGTAATTCTAATCGATTTACCTTTATAAGGATTCACTGCTTTTCTCTAATCACTTTTGAGATTCTGTTTAGTTCAGGATTTTGCCTATGACATGTGGAGAATTTCTTTTCTATGTGGTTATTTGGGTCTATAGGTATCACTTACCTGTATGTTAATATTTTTTCTCTCCTTCAGAAGGGTTTCTGCTATGATTTAAGTAAACAGACATATTCTTGCTTCTGGTGAGCGATGAGCCTTCTGGTCTCTACGTAGCTGTGGGGGCGGGGGTACTGCTGCACTTAAGATTCTGAGCTCTGGTTGCTGCCTAGAGAGGACCGATGTCCTTCCCAGCCTGAGTTTACCCTTCTCTAGGGCTCCATCTCTGGCCCACTTCCTCTCCACGTTGGTCTCCTGTGGTTGCTCCCACCCAATCACTTAGGGTTTATACTGGAGTCCCTGAAGTTCTTGGCCACGTCCATACTTTTCCCCTGGGTCGGCTGCTTTTCTGGGCTTCCCTTTTCCCCCAGACATTGTCCTCATGCAGGATGAGGTCAGTTAGGGTTAGTCCACTCCTCTGCTGCCCTATTCCATGGGGAGCCACCTTGGAGTTGGAGGACACTTGTGCCCTTGCACTGGGAGTAGTGGTGCCACCTGTGTGGTACAGACCCATTTGCTATTGTCTTTATTTTTATCTTCATTGGAACCCTAGAAGTACTCTGGTGGCTTAGGATTTGCTGGCTTTAACTTCATTAAAATGAAAACTCATACAAAGTGACCAACAGATTCGCTAGAAATAGTTTCAGCCCCAAAGAAAATTTAGTTTTCTAGTAAGATCTTTTAGACACAAAAATTTTAAAAATTAAAAAATTATTATTATTTTGATATAGGATCTCTCTGTGTTTTCCAGGCTGGCCTCATATCTTTTGGTCTCATGTGGTCTTCTTTCTTCAGCTCTGAGTAACTAAGATTAGTGGTATACACCCTCATGACTGTCACTATTTTTTTTTTCTGGTACCAGGGATCAAACTCATGACCTTGCGCTTGCCAAGCAGGTGCTTAAGCCACTGAGCTAAATCCCTGGCCCTGTCATTTTTTTTTTAATTAAAATTTTTGAAGTTTGTTTTTTAAGAAAATCCAATTAATTAAAAACTATATCCCTGCTGGGCATGGTGATGCATTCCTGTAATCTTAACACTCAGGAGGCTGAGGTAGGAGGATCACTGCAAGTTCCAGGACAACCTAGGTTATGAAGCAAGTTCAATGAATTCAATCACCACTATCAAACAAAACAAAACAAAACAAAACAAACAAACCCAAAGTGAGTTCAAGGCCAGCTTGAACTGCAGCAGGAGACCCTGTCTCAAAAAGACTAAATAAATAAATACAATAACAAATAAAAGCCATATTTCTTAAACAAAAAACCTAGTAATGATTGTTTTTTCTATGTCAAAGAACTTACTTTATGATTCCTTTAGAGAAAGAACATTTCTACCATTTTGAAACTAGCATTAAATTTATATGCATCTTCCCTTGAAAGTATAATTCATATGAATCTTCTCAGAAGCATTTCTATTAGGTAAAATAATTCACCTGAGCACATCATCTACCACCAGTCTTAATGACTAGACATAAGATCTTCACCCCATCCATATGGGGGAGACTAAATTTTGATTTGACTTAACTAGATTTCAATTTATTCAGAAATTGAGACTTGTATTACAAAATCACCATGACATCCATCTACAACACTGTGTGAAAGAAGGTATTTTTCACTTTGTGATTTCTTTTTTGTATGAATGCTTAATGGAAATATATTAGGTAAGCTTCTGAAATAAGATTTGAAGCACAGAGAATTGTTTCCAGTGCTAAGTGGGAACATGGAACAAAATGTAAATGCATTTGTGATATAATTTTTCATCTTGCCAAAACTTACATCTAATAAATACCTAATTACTTCCTTGCATGGCAGGAAATAGTCTCTTACAAGGTGACTAAAACTGCAGCCAAGAGCAAGGAAAACTTCTCAAATTTCAAAGATTTCTGCCGATGACTTGCAATTTCAATATTTCCTTAATCTTAGGTTTGTCATGGGTAGATGGATTTAATTATTTTGGCGTTGTTAACTGTAGTTGGTTACTACACAAATTCTGTAAAATGTACTTATTAACTGGGACGGTATTCTTATGTAACTGTTTTAATAACCAATATAAGATGGAGAAAATACAAGCAAAAAATATGGATGCAAAAGATAATGTAGAATAAGTGAATTTTTAAAGTCTACTGAAAATAAGTAGGCTCTATTTGGGGTAGGGGCTACTGAATCATTGACATATGTTAAGTAGAATTGTCTCTCTTTTCAGAATTGTCAACTCTTTTCATGATTTCCATGAATGAAAATAATTTCAGTCTTATCAAAATATCAATTAGAATTTGATGTAATTTTTCTTCAAAGAAAATTTATACCAGATTTAGTTTTATAAGTACATAAGGATTATGAAATGTGAATATGAGATTTTCTTGAGCATTATAATTGCTCATGGCTTTTTAAGGAGATAACTAATGTCTTCAGAGAGAGTTCTTTTGGCTTTACATATACTGAATGTTTAATACTTCCAAGAAAGTTGTCATTTCTGTTCTTTAGAGAGTTTTAGAAAGTGAATATATTGAAGGCAATACTTTTATACCTAGGTATTCTCAACATTAAGGTATTTTACCCTAAAATTGTATTTTTCTCTTGACCTGTTGTTTATTATGATTGAACAAAAGCTGGACATAAAATCCAAATAGCCTCAGCAGAAGGGAAAACACATGTCACTCACACCTCTGTGGCAGTAGTTCATATTTTTCATAGGGCCAGTTGTGATCAATGGCTGTGAGATGACATGAAATCTAACTGGTGCTTCTATGTATTCAAGTTGACTCATGAAAAAGATTCCCGAAACTACCACCAAGACCATCATCAGGAACAATAACGTCCTTTATTCTAGTTACAGTGCTATCTGTGCCCTTTATTACCATTGTTTCCTTTACTCACAAGAACTCTGCAAGATCTGTTTCATTTTTCTACTCTAAAGATGAGAGAAATTCCACCCTGAGAAATGAATTAACTTTCTAGAAGGTATTGAGGCACAAACCAGTGGACCTTGAGTTTAAATCAAGCTTGTATCACCCTAAGCTCAATGTATTTTTATTACCATCTCCAGGTGCCTGCATTTTCTCCAAAATGTGATCTTTTAGGGGAACTAATTTCTTACTGAAAGTTACTTACTATGTATTATCTTGACTTAATTTCACTTATTGGAGGGTCTTTCTTGGTACTATATAATCCTCTAGTTTCAAAATTCATCAAAATAATTATTTTCAAAACATACAGGTAATAAATATGCTTTTCAAGATTATGGTGTAACTGTTTTTTTCACTTTGACCCAGAATAAAAAAAAGATCAGATTAAATGTGATCACATCAGACTTATCTGGCTATCATTTGTGAAAACTATAGACATTAACATCTACAAACAAAAACAGTTTGGAAAATATGTAATTATTTAATTTTTGTCTGTAATAGTTGAAAGTTGAGATGTTTTTCCCTTAAGAAAAAAATGTAGGGAAAGAAAATTAAAATTATCTTAGGCATTGAAATTGGGAATTTGTTGATTATATTATTTGACTTCTCCATTGCATTGTGCCTTTAATTTTTAATCTATATTTATCTTAAACATAATTAGTGATATGCCTCTGTGGTTCCTCAGAATCATCTACGCACTGTTCAAGTATTGTAAATAAATTGTTAAGTTTCTACATGTGTTTTCATTTTCTAGTCACATAAAACAGCTCTGATTAAAATAAGATAACCAAACATTAAGAAAGTACTGGATCTGGTATGAGAAGCTGCAAGAGTCAATAAGGATCAAAATGTACAACAAGATACTGTGAAATGGGAAAAAATTGTTCAAAAGGAAAGAAGAACTAGAGTGGGGGAAAGTGACCAAAGGAAAAAATGATTTTTTAAAAAAGGAGAAAAATGGAAACAAAGCTTTGTAAATAGGGAGGGAGAGATGGGTTGGGGGGGTGGGGAAAATAGGAACTAAAAGATATCATGTATGGATACAAATTCCCTGTGATGAATATGATCATTATGGATATCTAAAATGTACCAATAAATTTAATAAAAACAAACAAATAAATAAAACAATAAGAAGGCGGGGAAAATCCAATGAACTTAAAGGTAAGTGGCTATAAATTTAAAATGGATGCCCAATTTAAAGATGAGGGAAAAATAAATTTCTAGGAAATGAAATCTTCAAGTTTAGGAGGGAATATATAAAAATGTGAAATGTATATTTGAATGTGCAGAAAAATTTTTAAACACAAAAAGTTACTAAATTCTTATAGCTATTAATACAATAGTCACCACAATGATTTATGCATTTAGTAATGATGTGATTATATGCATTTAAAATCAATCTTTTGGAAATTTCAAGCTACTATATTTGAAGGAAATATATCTACTGTTATTTTCCATAGGGGTAAAGAATGCATGTACTTGCTCCTTCAGGTAGTTTTGCATATATGAGGATGGTATATGTGTATAAATGCTTGAATTTGAATATTTTGCCATTTAATAATACTGTGTATAAAAGTACTCTAAGCATCAGATTTTGATAGTAAAATTTGCAACACCATCTTTATGGTGCTGTTTTGATGATAAATTGAAGGGGAATAGTAATTAAATTAAATGAGCAGTATATAAATGAAACTTTTATATACTACAATGCTATATCAACAATTAACTGTAATAGTATTCCCTTAGTCACAATTTTGCTTTCCAAGATTTCAGTTATCTGTGGTAAACTAACTTCCAAAAACAGTAAATAGAAAATTCCAGAAAAAATTCATAATTTTAACTTGTTCATCATATTACATATTGTGAAAGAATCTCTCTATCTCCCATGTTTTCTCAATCAGGATTCAAATCACCCCTTTATGCAGTGTATTCACACAGTATATGCTACCCTTTCAGTAGGCACTAAGTACATATCTGTGTTATCAGATCAATTTTGTAGGGCTGGTGTTCAACTAATGCTTATTTTATTTAACAATGGTTTCAAAGTGCCAGAGTAGTGATATTGTCCATTTTATTATACTATATTTTAATCATTGTTCTACTATATTATTTTTAATCCTTTAGTGTGTTAATTTATCAATTCAACTTTAGCAGAATTATGTTTGTATAGGAAAAAACATGACATATGTAGGATTTGGTACTATTCATAGTTTTGAGTACCCACTGGGGAAATCTAAGACATATCACTGAGAATAAAAAGGAACTACTGTATTATTATGATTTTAAATCTTCCTGCTTCACCATCTGCTAAACTAATAATGACAGATTTATCATTACTCAGAGTTACTAATACTCTTTTTTGGGCAATAATCACAGTCATTCTTTTTTTTTAATCCGAGCTTTAAAAATCACCACATGATGACTATTTTCAAACTGGGAAATCAGTGTTGGAAATTCATTCATAACTTTCAGTGGCACTTCCACTGCTAATTCAGAAAATAACCTTAAAGAATCTTGATCTGTTCTTTCCAACATATGTGTATGTATACAACCATATAAGTAGTTATAACTGCACAAATCAGTGTACAGGGGACTATCAGTAGCTTATACACACACCTCACTGTGAGTATGATGTAAGAAAGACTGATTTCAGTTTCACTTAGATGTTACGGTAGTCCCAAACTTCAAAGATGTAAAACATTCTCATTTTAATTTAATTAAATCTATTCAGCCTAATGTGATTAAGCTATCATTATCTCTAAATGAAGAAATTTACTACCTACATACCACAAAAACACACATATACATATATACAAAGATGTATATTTGCCAGCCAAAAGTCTTGTCTCTCTTTAATTAATTATTGAATGTGGGTTTAATGAATCAATGTGTGAGAAATGAATATATTTACCTCTCCCGTTGTCTGAAGAATTAATTTTAGTTCATTTACTGCATCTGTAATTTGTTTGGTTTCGACACATCCAAGGATACTGCATATATTTTTAACTTCTTCTATAACATTATCCACACACTGCTGTAGGTGACAAGATCACACATTACTAAACACATTGTTAAAATTCACAGGGCACTAATTTATATTCAAATTACTTCTCTTTCCATAAGAAGGAAGTGGAATAAATGTGGTTGACTGTTACCACATAAGAAATTCCCAAGATTCTGGCTAGCCTGTGATCTACATCACAATTTACACTGAAGGAAAGCACAAAGATAGGAATAACTCAACACTAATTTATTCACTTTGCTCACTTATTAACTCAATTAGTTCTAACATAACATTAGTTGAAATGAAATACGACCGAGAGAGTGATAGAGGGAAAAGGAAAAGAGAGAAAAAGATACAGATTCACAAGAGAAAATATTTTAAGTCTTTATTATAGACCATTTTATTAATGATGCATTATCAATATGAAGAGAAGACATTAGTTTTACATTAATAGGACACTATTTTTCTTTCTGGAAAAATTATACTTCTTAATACATTACCAGTACCTGTCATGTGATTACATACACACTGCAAATTTATGACAGAAATCTGGGAAGAGCAACTGATACTACGAAAGACAAAACAGATTTCAAAGATGTCGACAAAGTCAGTTATGAAGCTTTAAGATACATTTTTAGTTTTTGACAGACTAATAATATACAAGTACTTATTATAACATAGAGAAGACAACTCTCTGAATAATTCCTATAAAAAATCTCAGTTGTTTCCTTCATGTTTGAACACCGTATGACTGTGATGTCGTTACCAGAAAATGAGCTTCATTAATGAAATGAATCAAATGACATATAATTTCAGTAACTAGAAAGTTACAAGTTTATCACATTTTAAATGCATAGCATCCATACTGATATCATACTTGAGCATGGACTCAATAGATTGAATTTTTCCAAAGAAGACCAATCCCACTATTAATACACTGTGAACACATACATTCCTTCACAGCAGCAGAGCAGACAATATTTTCAACTCTGTGATCAGGTTGCCTGTGTTTAAATCCTGATTCTTCCACTGCCTGTGGTCATAATTACCATATTTAACTATTATGTACCCAGGTTCCTTCTTCTATGAAGTAGGACCAATAGTAACTAACTATAAGTTTATTGTAAAGATTGAGTAACATAAACTGTGAAAAAGTACCTGAAAGAGAATAATGGTTAAATTTCAATATTTGATTAATGTTTAGTCATTAACATGGATGTCTCAGTTTGTAAGAATGATCAGACATGCCATATATACAGTTAGATAATGAACTAAAAAGTCATAAACCTATGAATGAGGTATATATTGGTTGCTATGCTTGTTTTTCATTCATGTATTCTAACCTAGTATAGTGTACTAATGAATTTGTGAAAAATCATGAATAGTCCTAATTAAAATGCAAATGATAGGTTAACTTTGGTCATTAAGTAGTGATAGCTAATTTGCAGAATCTACTATACCAATCTTATAGTACTTCTTATCTGATTTATTTTTCTCATTTAACATTCACAAAATTCTGAAAAATAAATATTACATTCATTATATTCATGAGTCAATGAGTTTGACAGAATATTTTATGCAAAGTATTGCAATTATAAAATTAACCTGGAGGTTACCTGAATATGAAAAACCCAGCAGGAAGGTAGGATTTAAGGTGATCCTGCAGTTTCATATTTGGGAAACCAAGACTATATGATGGCGTTGATCACAGCAGAAACACAGACACAATGCAAAGAATGTCCGTAGGATCCTGATTCATGTTTTCTTTCTTTCTTTTTTTTTTTTTTTAATACATAAAGCTTTAGCTGTGCAGGGGAAGTGCAGGAGACACTAACTCTGACAACTGTTGGAAGATGACAACTATTCCATAATGTCATGATGTGAAGTCCAGCAAAACTATCACTTTTCATTCAAAGTGATCTTAGCTTGCTTTGCCTTGTAGAAGTTCAACACACATTAAGGTATGAACAGCTGTTTTGAGAAGAATGAGAGACACTATGACAGCCATTCTTGGCTTCCCTAATGTCTGGTCTTGAAGACTTGAAATGCCCTCCTCATCCTGCTCAGATCAATTCCATACAAGGTTGTTTCATGTGAATTCCCTGTATGTGACAATATGGACAACTATTTGGAAGAAAACAAGAGTCAATATGATAGAGAGTATCACCGATTGTCTAGTTTTGAAATTTTTGTGTCTTACATT
The DNA here is from genome assembly GCA_004027295.1 of Dolichotis patagonum. NCBI lineage: Eukaryota > Metazoa > Chordata > Mammalia > Rodentia > Caviidae > Dolichotis > Dolichotis patagonum. The sequence goes on along the minus strand of PVJX010005897.1, from coordinate 29,866 downwards.
GCTTTCTTGTGATCCGCTTTGCTCTGTTTTGTTGCATTTAATTCTACCCTTTTGATATAATTGCATGTATATTTGCATGGGTAAGATGGATGACCATATTGCTGTTTTTGTCAGATTGTGGAGCAGAACTGTTAATAGTCTCACTGTTTGTCTACTTTACATGTTTTAACTTTGTAAGCTGAACAACTATTTCCAAGAAGTCAGTATGTAATTTGTCAAGCAATAATTTTTTTAGGTTTTTTTGTTGTTGTTCTTTTCCTTTTCTCCTTGGAATACTGTATTGTTGCTACCCTTTATTCCGTTTTGTTTTGTTTTTTTCTCTTTAAATAAAATTATTTAAAAAAAAGGAAGATGACAACTGTTGCAAGAGAGACATAGATACCCTAAACATAGGCACGCATACAAAAGGACACACTCAGATGCACACACTGAATGTTCATATAAACACTAGATGAGCTGAGTAGTCAAAAATACATATAAATGTAACTGTAGAGCATTAATTTGTATTATCTACAGTTGGAATTTAGGTTAAAAATTTGCAATATGGTAATGTCACCATTTTGAATCTAGGCAGATACAAATGGAAAAGTACAGTATAGAGATACTTGTCTAACCCTAAACCAGTTTATCCCCAAATGCACACACAGACGCAGGCGCATGTACACATATGCACACATGGTGTAGCAGGAAGAAAAGACCAGCTTGAAACTTACAAGCCTAAGACAGTTGATACACATCATAAGGACCTGTACTCACAAAATAGTAGGATTTTTCAAAGATAATCCATATTTCATTCTCTTTCAAGAGATATGAAAGCCAGATTTTGGCATTACTTTCACAGACATGATAGCTGGCTAGATCTTGAAGATGACTACCCAGAATGAAAATATAGATGAAGGAAAGAAAAGTATATAATGTCTCAGAACATCTAATATTTCAGTGATGGAAGGGGAAGTTTGGGTTACAAATGAAAAACCCAAAGTATGGAGTTGAGTCTCAAGACTACTGGTTAAAGAATGAACACTGACATAAAGGGAGTTGATTGTATGGAAATTTTCAGGTTGGAAAAAAAAAAAAGAAAAATTTTCAAGTGTTTGACAGCCTTTCAGGAGGAAAGTGAACTTGATTGCTGTAAACAACTCCAAAATGATGTTACAAATTTAGAGAGGTTTGCAGGCTGTGGTAGCCCTGGCCTATAATCCCAGCACAGTGGCTAGTTCAAGGACAGCTTGAGTTCCTGTCTCAAAACAAGAAAAAAGAAAGGTTTACTTTGATTCAGTTTGAAAAACAAAATCTTTGTTAAAATTATTTCTTCAAAACTTGAGTAGGATGTCCTTGAGTAGAGTATTCTTCTACATTACACGAATATGCAGAATCATGAACTATTAGAAGAGATACGGGGAATAAGAGTTTGGACTAAATTTTTTCTGAGTTGTTTTACTTATAAAACTAAAAGCAATTATATGTTATTTTGTATGCTGCAAACCAAGCTTATCTTAGAAAGTATTTAATGTATTGTAGAAAGAGTAGTGTTCTGATACTTTAGACATCATGCATAACTGAGAAGTATTTTGAACATTGGAGAAGTTTAGTGACAAACTTTTTTTCTCTGTGTCTTCTTAGAAAACCGAAGAAGCACTAAAAGTTTCATTTAACTGGGATAGGGGCCAGAGTAATATACATTTAAACAGTTATATAACAACTTACCACCTTCCAGATTTCATAGAAACTTTAATGAATTTTGATTTTTACATGCAGACTGAAAATCAGCAAATTCAATGAAAGAGTTTTGAATCTCATTGAGAATTCAGAACATTTTTCATTTCATTTGCAGTAGTTAGTGCTAACATTAATTTTTTTTAAAAAAAAGATCAATGTAGTCTTTGGAGTTACAGTTTGGTTGAAAATGATAATTCCATTATAAAAATTTCAAAAGCTAGACAATCTACAGACTTTTCCCAATTCTAAGAGAGAGGTAAGGCCACAAGGTGAAGTAAATGAGGTGGATTACAGAATGACAGGTCCCTCTTCCAAAGAGAGATGGGACAAAGTGTCCGATGTTTGCCAGAGCGTAGGAGAAAGAGAAGGTTATCATATAAGTAAGAAGAAATCAGAAGACATTTTTAAAATTCTCAAAATCCAAGTTCAAGTTGCATGTCAGTTTGGAACATTAGTTAACACTCAGCATGGGGGATTTAAAATCAAATGCAAGTTCTTTTCCTTTTGGACCTAATAGTGTTTGAGGGCTGACATTGAAGGCGATGCACAAAACTGACAGCCCATTCGGTGGCACCAGTATGCAGGAACTTGCCATTTCTGGAAGACAACTAGCACACAGCCTTGTCTACTTTTCGTGCGTGCTTCTCTCATAAGAAGTGGAAGTCATAAGCTGCAAGGAAAAGGTACAGAAAGTTCTGTCACTTTGAGTTCAGGGAAAAATTCTCTGCTTCAGGAACAGTAATTCAATGCAAATGACTCTGCTACAGGGGAAGAAGTAGGAAGCAAGTAAACATCCTTTGCCGATGAAGGCAAATCCTTTCAGGCATGGGAAAACTATGTCTTGGGACCAGGACTTTACCTAGATGCCAGGAAGGGCAAGAAATTCTGATATTCAGGACCAGCTGCTGATATAAAGCAGAATTTGGCTGTCAAGTGTGGGAGGGATAGACGGGCTCAGAAAGTTCCTGTCTGAGGCTCAGGAATATAGTCTCCCTGAGGCTGAGGTTGGATTATTACAACACAATAGACTCTGCCACCAAATGAGTCTATCATTCAGCTATAAGAAAGAGCAGGGTATTGCTGGGGGAGGGCAAAAGTATTGAGATAAATGCTGTTTTTAGCACAGGTAAGCAGGGACTTTTGAATGCTGAAAGTATGGCAGCAACGCTGAGAAATTCCCCTTTCTACAATGACCAATCCTAAGTGGAGAGCACCAACCAATCCTACATGGTAAGAGAGCAATAGAAGAAAAAAAACTGACTATTTCCAGGCATACATACAATTTCACTTTGTCTTTAACACTGGTTTACACAAGGTGTCTGGCATCCAATGATCAATTGAAATTTACCCAAAACAGCTAGATAATACAGCCCCTTTTCAGTCGGTAAAGCCAGCCTATGAAATGACTCAGATCTTTGTTTGGTCAAAGGTGGATTTTAGCAGTCATTAAAATGTTATAGGATCCAGTGGGAAATGTGGACTGCAATACACGAACACATGGAGGTTTCAGTAGAGAATGTAAACAGAATCAAATGGAAACGATAGAATAATATAATACATGATATTAGAAGTGAAAGATTTCTTTAATGGCTTATCAGTAGATTGAACACAGCTAAGGTAAGTATCAATGAAATTAAATATAGATCAAGAGGTGTTATCCTAACTGAAAGATAAAGGCAGGGAAACGAGTGTGTGGCTGGGTGAGACACCAGGACACAAGATTCAAAGCATATCAGACAGAGTCATTTCTTTAACTAGACTTCTGGAAAGACAAGGATAGGATAAATAGATACTTAAAGAGATAAAGGCCAACATATCAAAATTTATGAGATGCTGCCAAAACCTGGAGCTCAATTTATGACTCTAAAACTTAAGAAAAAATGAATAGTTCAATGTCAATTTAAAACACTGAATTTGTAGTTAACATACTTTCTTCAAGGAGAATTTAAAATTAGATAGTTTCAATAGTAAATGAAATGACTTAAGGAAGCTATAAAACTAAATTTACTCAAATTCTTTCAGAATACAGAAGAAGGAACACTTCCCAAATTATTTTACAAGGCCAGCATTAACTCTGCTACTAAAATTTGACATAAGAAAAGATAAACTACAATGTAACATCCATCATAAATAGAGATGCACTATCCTTAACAAATTAAAACTAGAAATATATGAAAATCATTACAAATTCTTAGCAAATATGATTTATTTCAGTAACAACTATTTTTTAAAAATTTGAGGTGTAAAAGAAAAACCATGTACAACAGTGTCATCCATTCAAGAAATTCTTGAAAAAAAAAACTAGCAGTAGAAGGGTACTGTTTCACCTTGTAAAAAGCAACTACATAACTTTGCAACTACAGAACTTTTATAATTGTGTACTATTGGTGAGACTATAATGTTCTCTCTAAAAATACCAAATTTATTTTTGTCACTTATAGGAAAATTCTTATGGAGCTCTTGGCAAGTATTTAATAACAAATAAAAGCCCTATTAATGGAAAGAAAATCAAAATTATCTCCGAGATAGCATGACCATTTCATAAATACATGCTGAAATTTATGGAACAGAAGATGGAATCTAGAACTTGTTCTTTGTACGTGTAACTGAATGTTTTGACAGTGTTGCTAAGATTATGCAATAGAGAACAGGGTATCATTTTAAATAATTGCTCAGGAATAACTGGTTATTTCTGAAAAACAAAACAGGCTTGAGTAGTACCTCTTCACTACCTAGGAAGTTTCTTGAAATGGATAATAGAATTAAATAATGGCTACAACTATAGTCATTTAGAAAAACACTGGAGAAAATTAATGCAAATATGAGTAGGCAAATCTTTATTACATGATATGACAAAGGTCAAAAATACAAAATAAAAAAACTGAAATGGAATTTTGTAAAAATTAAAATCTTGAGCTTTTTGAATGGCACATAAGTAAATGAAACAAACAAGCAAATACATTACAGGTTGAGAAAAAATACAGTTAGTGTATATGTCATATATTTCACAATGTTCTTATATTGAGAATATATAAGGAATTTTGCAAGTCCATAACAATAAAATATATAATTGTATTAAAACAAGCAAACCATTTCAACAGACACTTGCCAAAAGAAGATATATAAATGATCATGAATCATGCGCAAAGAAATTCAACATTTTTGGTGATTAAGGAAATGAAAACTTAAAACAAGGAAATTTGCTGCGTAATGGAATGGATAAAATTAGAGCAGTAACAGCAACACGTGTTGGGATATAGAACAACAGGGACCCTTAAACTGTACATATGATTCCATTTACATAAGATTCTCAAAAAGACAAAAAGATGCAAAATGAGACACAAATCTTTGTTCACATGAGGCCTACGTATGGGAGGAATTTACTACTGAAAGATATCTGGGTACATTTTGTTGTAATGAAAATATTTTACATGTTGATTCAAGTCATACTTATCAAGGTATATACTTCCAAATTTAGTCCAAGTACCCATATAACATGAATACATTTTACTTTGTATGAATTAAACTTTGAGAATGTTGATTTAATAAACAAGACATCATAATGAAAGTAAAAGGTTATTAACTGGCAATCTAGGACACATACAACTGAAATAAGTAAATATACAAAGTATTTCCATCAATCTACTGACAAAATAAACATGGAAAATGGACAAATGTAGATTACAAAAGAGGAAAGTTGAATCTTACATTTTTTAAAAGCAAATACTTTGGTGATGATATTTTCCACTAAAGAGTACCTATTATTTAGAGGAAAAAAGAATTGAAATGGTGTTTCATTCCTTAACTCGTTGTTCAGAAAAAGTGGCTACTATATCCTTTGCCTTTAATTTGTGTATGTTATTATATGGTCCTCAAAAATTATGTAATTCAAAAAACTTACATAATTCACAATACAAACTCCAATCAGAGTGTCTGATAATACTATTCCTTTTCATAAAGGCCTCCAGTACTTTCTGTCTCTTTAGTAAACCAAGTTATTGAAACAGATTATTTACCATTATGAAGATTGATTTTAATGTCTCATTTTTTATTCTTTTGCAATCTGGGAATAACAGATAATAGGTAACAGATTTTAGATGTTTCAATCTTCCTTTTTTTTCTGCCAAGATATGCTTCATTTCTACAATTGTGCATTATTTTCCTCTGACCTGATTTTATCTCCTTTATCTTCTCGCATTCTCACTTTGTGAGCTTCAACTGATCCTTGATTCCTGTTCATTTTATCCTTTTTCCTTCTTACAAATTTTTGCTCCTTTCTCACTTTTTCTTACAGTCGACTGTGAATGTAAATCAATTGAGAAGCATAATGCTCCTGGGTCCTATGTAATTCTCAACTATAGCAGTGGGGATAAAAGTAGTGACAGAACAGCAATAAAATAACACCTGCACTTATATTCTTGAACATTTTCTTTCAAACATTACATTATATTATGCCCACTATATTGTTTAATCATTAAAAATGCCATAAATATCACTGTATCATATTTTACTACTCTCATTCTTGTTATGAATGATATAAATCCTAGGAAGGCTGGGTAAAAGCCTCCAGAGTGGTGGAGGTTGACAAAATATCTATCTGACTTTGGAATCTCCACTTTTTCTAAATCTTGCTGCATGTATCTATTCTGCTTAAATTAGTATAGAAATGGAATTTGTAAAAACCTTGGTGTTACTAAGAGGGCTTCAGCTCTTTAAAAAAAACCAACAAACTAAATATATTTCATAAAACTCCATGTGCCTCCTCTTTCATCTACTTTATGATTACTTCGGTAGTTTCTAGATTCTGATGTCAATTTGCCATCAATGGTAGGCATTGTTAAATTTCCCTAAAGGTCCTAATCAAGCTTTTTAATAAGAAATTTGAAGACAGCATATTACAATCTACTAGGAAGAACCGATTCCTCACTCAAAAATTGATTTCTTTCCTCTATGCTGAGAGCTGGCTTTGTACTGCATGTTCTGTGCTTAAAGCACTCTGCATATCTGCATACATTATTCATATGAATGTTCAGTCTCTTCAAACAGATCACCAGGCTATGACTGACTTCTGTCTCTCTTTATCCCAGTGAGGAAATGCATCAATTATAACTTAGGAGATTTTTTCTCTTTTTTATTTTTAATTTATCTGAAATATTAAAGATGAATACAGAAGATGGAATAAACACAGAAAATGTTCCTTACAAGATATTACTATAATAAATGAGATGAAGAAAAACTACAATTGAAAATCCCTAGCTAAATTACCTACAAAATTAACTATTTAACAGATGAGATGAGCCAGAATATTCAATCTGAAATGAGTAGAGTCTAAAATATTTCAAAATAATTACTTAAAGGAAGGAAAATATTTGGTAATTTAAATGACCCATATTATTTGGTAATATTCATGATACTTATTTAGCTGCATATTCATTATTATTTCAAGTCATTTAGAATAATCCACATTTGGGAGATGTGCTGCAAAATTTTCAAATTGATACTGCTTTGGACACTTAATATGCTACTTAATGTATACGTCAAACAAATACAAAATGCAAAATTGTGAATTGATAATATATTCTGTGTTCAGTTCTCACATATTTACTATTGATGTTTCATGGGGGGGGGAAACTCATTTAAAAAGCTCATTGATTCGAACTGAGCCCATCTGGAAAACTGCAAACACTGCGTCTTATTTATAAAATAGTTTAGTTGAAAATGATGATCATTATTTTCCAGTTGTAATGTAAAGATCATTTTTCTTTGACACTTTGCCAACAGTTAGGTCATATTGGAAAAATTCACAATGGTCAATGAATCTTTTCAAAGCGGATATACTAGAGGCTTCATATAGGAGTAATATGAGCAAATTTCTAAATTTGGAAATTAGGAAGTATTACAAATTCTCAAAAAATATGGGTGTGCTTATGTGTATAAAAAATGTCTAAGGAGTGTTAGAAAGATATGATGGATGCTTAATTAAAACCTTAACACAGTAAAATACATTGCTAAGAATGAGATAAATGTGCTTGGATTAAAGGGAAGTATTTTGAGAGGGATTATTTTGGCAATGTGTCTTTCACTGTAATACATTTTTATCAATTTAAACATTCACTATTGTTTGATCATCTCTCATTGATCAAATGTTTATGACAATTTTTAAAAATGAAAACATGATGGTAAGTCCTCATCCACTCTATTCGTTGGACTTGGCACCTTGCGACTTCTGGCTCTTCCCCAAAGTCATAATGACCATCGAAGGTACACATTTTTATTTGACTTAAAACATTAAGGCAGCTATAACTGTGCAGCTGAAGACATGAAATAGAACTTCTAGAACTGCTTTAGAAGGAAGCAGGACTGATGGGTAAATATGTCCAAGGTGAGGAAGTATATTTTGTGGATAAATGGCAAGGTGTATTTTAGTGTAATACATTTTTAAAAACTTAAACCCACAACTCATTTTTTAATTATACCTCATATGCTACATGAGAAATGCTGATAAAGATAATGAAAACTCGCTCATAAGTAGATTACCACAACCTCATACTGTATTTATTAATTTTTCAAATTTTGTTTTTTGCATTGTTCAGTTTTGCAAGCTCTCTCTTTACTACTATGATTACTACACTTTATGAATATCCAGATATTTACTTAACTGTACACTGTTGCTGTTGAATGCTGTTTTACAGTTAGTGGAGGTAAAGTTATTCCTTTTAGTATATTTTTAAGGTAGTCCAACTGTAGGTCAATATTTAGTTTGTCTTATGTTCAATTTATAATTATAGATCTCTACAGAAGTCAACATATATAATTTAGCCATGAAGTCTTAATGTACTTTTATAACAGGTCTGAAACTCAAAGAGGTACTGATAATGACATTTTTTTTAATGAGACTCAAAACAAACTAACTGTGGTTTCTTTATACCTTCAAGGTTTTAGAATTCCAGTTTCAAGTCAGGCTCAGGAAAGAAAAATGACATTGAAGTAAGAGGATTCAGAATATGAATTATTTATTTGTCACCCCAATGCCTTTCAATATTTGTATGGAACTCACAAATGAGTTTGGCATCCACACCAAAAAGTTCCATTTATTATTTTCGGGTTCCTCTTATGTTCAGAGATAGTAGGAATAGTTATCTGAAATGTGTATCATTTTTTATATATTGAGTGAATTATTTAATGGAAAAATAAACACTCATTTGCTTTAAAGATAAGCCCTGATTCCTCCAATTTTCTGTAATAATATAGCACTTTATTTGTACTAAGCCCTGCCTGGTAGAAGCTATAGAAGCTGGTCTCCTAATGGAGATCACAATTTGGATGCCCCATAGGTGACTAAATTGTAGCAACCTTGCAATGCCCCCATCATTTTTTCCTGTGCAGCAAGCTTTTCCTCTTTCTCTGTAGTTAGCAGATGCCTCCATGCACTTACTCAACAGGCAGGAAAGCTGTGGTTTCCTGGGCGTCCCTTTCCTTTATAGCTCAGTCTTTCACCGAGTCATGTAAATTATACATTGTCACTTGTTAGCAATCTGCCCCTTCCTAGAGCAGTATGAATCCATGCCCTCATCACTGCCGTAGGCTAACAAAATGGTCCCTTAATAATCCATCAGTCATTCTGCTTCTGAATGTCAGTCACTGATAAATTAGAAAATCATTAAATTAGCCATAAAATGTCCTTAAGATTCTATATAATTTAGCCCTTGTCTGCTTCTTTCCTCTGGTCTCTTTCTAAGCTCTCACCTTGAGATCTTTCTGATGCCAAGCAAAATTTTATATAGTTTCTAAATCAGGCTGTTTCCTGACTGCTGAGTTATCTATCCCCACTCCTCATCTTTCTTCAAGATTCCTCTGATCTGGTGATTACAAAAAATACTAATTTTTATACACACAGCTCAAACGGATGAAGTTCTTCACCCTTTCTGATGTCTCCTGGGTACACACAGGTCTTTTATAATACCAAGGCAAGAAGTTAACAGAACTTTCAAGCAATTAAGTCTTATGTCAGGGACAAACAGTACACAAGCTATAGAGAAAGAAACAGACTTGAACTCAGGCAGTCTTGACTCAAGAGTGCCAGTGCATAACTGAGACTAGAGGTTAACACGATTTTGAAATAGCCACCTTGAGGTAGAATAGAAGAAATAAAGACTAGGTAGAAAGGAGACAAAGAAATCAGTGTGTTAAAATTGTCCTTTTAAGGAAAATTGTAGTCTCAAGACATAAATAATTTACTCAAGTCTTTTTATCCCTTTCCAGGAAACTAAAAGAAAAAAAATTCTGAGAGGTCCCTGTTATCATAGACAGGTAAAAATATTACAGGAAGTCAGATAGGACTGCTCCCTCATCTGGGGCAGAGATGAAAAATCATTACAACTGTGGCCCAAGGCACATCTTTGGAGACCAGGCCTCCAGATAAAAGACAGAACAACAAGACCAGAGATAAGTGGCAACACTTGGTCTAATGAAGACAGACATCAGTCACCTCCACCCTTAGATTCATCGCTTCCTGTGAAGTGTTTTGCTCCATGACTTGCTTTGCCCTTAGATCAATATTACCTAAGCAACTATACTTGTAATTTTATTGATTGATCATAACTGTAACCCATATTGTACCCACGTGGCTGTGCTCTACAAAACTTCCCCTGCAAAGTGGTGTCCTTGGCAACCCACCTTCAGTCCCCTCTTGTCTCTCAGCAACTGTACCTTTGCACAATAAATATTACTACTCTTAACCTTCATTGTTCTTGGAATTCATTCTTCGACTTTAGAAAACACAAACTCAGTGTATCAGAATCTAGCAGGTTGAGAATTATGATATTTCCGTTATAGCAGCCCTAATATCATTGCTGTATCATTTTTACAATAAGCCTATTAATGTGGAATCTTAACCTGTCCTTTTCACTTGTAAACGCCACTTGCTCCATCCTTAGGAAGCAGTAATATTGGAGGGAGAAGATCTCAACTTCATGCACAAGTGGATGGCTTGCATAGTAACCTGATGGACAGAATACTGCACACACCCTACATCATCTATCTTGATGATACCCCCCTAAATGCACCCAGCTAAGGTCTCATTTTTCTGAGCTCCCACACTCTGCTCTTGAGTGTGTTCTGTATCTCTCCCTGATAAACCCTTCTCATGTCTCTCTTCCTGACGCATTCTTTTTCTGTGACGGGAGTCAGCAAACATGCAAACCGATTTTAGAAGGGTGGGATAGGTTCTTGATTTCAGCCTGGGGAACCTCTCAGACTCAGTCTGGTGGCAGCCTGATAGGAAATAAGGCAGCAGCTGCAGTTTTAGGAGATAAAAGTAAGAAACAAACCAAATACTGTAGCTAAAGTATTACAGACAGCTAAATTAGATAGAAATTAACATTGGGCCCTCAAGAAAGTCAGCATAAAAGAAACACAGACATCAGAATTGTGGCTGGGGTCAGATCTGAAATGAGCCAGGACTCAGAATGAAGGGACAGCAGCAAGGCATGTATGGCTGCCTGGAGATAAATCGCAAATTAGGATCACAATAATTAGCACCATCTGGTCCAGTGGGCTCAGATAGGCATCAGACACCTAAGTGGTGGCCAGAACACCTGGACCCAGAGTCTTCACTCTGACCGCAAATGCCTTTGTTCTTTCTATATGCCCTTGCTACATAACTCGGTCCCTATTGGATCAGAATTAGCCAAATGACTCTACTTGTAATCTTAAAGGTTGATTGGAGTCTGGCACACACTGTACCCACTTTGTGATTTTTGGTGTATAAATTACCCCTGACAAAGGGCCTTGGTGGCCACTCACTTGCGACCCTTCCTAGAATTCCAGGAACTATTCCACTTCCCCTTATTTGCAATAAAACTCTCCTAACTTCCCCCTTGGTTCATGACTTTGTTCCTTGATAATGAGAAACCAAAAGCTCAGCACGTTTGACATCTGACAGATTGGGAGTTACATTTTTCCTATATCAAAAGGAGCAGACCACACACTTCTTTGGGAAAGACAGCAAATAATTAATCAAAGGAGCAAACACACACAGTCTCTAAGAAAAGGAAGCAGGTTGTACCAGAAAACTGGATGACGTCAGGGCAAATAACTAAACTAAACTCAGTCCTGAGACCTCTGTACCCTCTTTAAAAAAATACATGAGTAATAAATGACATTCCTTTGAGGTCCCATAAAATTTAAGTGTCTTCTTCCTGTAGGGTGGCTCTCTAGCCAAACTTTGCTGTCCTTAACTAGACTATTGGTGGAGGAACCAATTTCACTGTCTTTTCTAGGGTTTGTGTCCCGAGAGCAGTCAGTAGTGTTCTTTCCTACGATAAACTTTCCCATTAGCTTTGAACCTGGCCTGTGTATGATTTCCATCTTATATGTAGCTAAGAAGCCTCACAAACCATCTAAAACACTATTGCACTTTTCACTTGGCTGTTTGCACCTTTCACTTGGTTATTTTTTCATGGTGGAATTAAAATTCCCTCTAATGCATTCATCTTTTGGTCTTCAGACACTTGCAAAGTTTTAGAAAAAGAGCAAAATACCATACCTGGTTTGTCAATAGGTATTTTAGGTTGAAGTCATATTTTTTTATTACAGTCAACAAACATTGTCTGAAAGAAAAAGAAATTTAGTTAAAATTTGATGGCACATTTTATATTACTTTGAGCACAAATATTTATCATCATCTTGTCCATGGTTCGATGATATGTAAGGTATAAAAAGAAGTACACTTGATATAATTTTATAAACATTTCATATGAGTGCCTTATAAAGTTTGTATAACTTGATAGAACATAAATGTTTTCAAAGTGTAATCCAAAGAATCAGGACAAGTTAAACCTCTCTAAGTATAACTGAATTCTAGGATTTTATAGGCTCTTTCCAGGGCTTTGGTGCTGGAACAAATAATTGGGTGCAACAAGTGAAAAAGTAGCCAAGTTTTACATTCATGAAAAGTAGGAAAAGAGGTTCATGAGAAGCATGTGAACAGGCTACTGAAAGAGCTCGCAGTGGCCACCATGTTAATGGTAGAGGTTTTTTGAATCTCTCTTTCTTCAGACTGATTTCAGATGTAGGCAAATTAAATGATTTCAAATAGACTGTTTGGGGACCTAGTTTGCAACTGGTTAGTCAGAAGCACAAGTAAACCCCAGAGAGGTTTGCTGTTGGCATCTAAAGTGTGCGTATGTGGTGGTGAGCAGTCTAGGAGACTGGGCCCTCAGTCTGCAGTACCTGACTATCTCCGGGTAGAAGCTGTCGGAACTAAACTGAATTTCACAACGTCCAACTGCTAGTCCACGGAAGCTCTGACTGTTTGCTTGCTGAGGGAGAGAAATACCCACACTCTTTAGGATCACAGAAATCTAAGTTGATTGTAATAGTATGGCAGCGGAGAAGCAGTCTGTTTTCAAAAGATGATGCTATTAGCATCAATAAATGTTAAATACATGAAATGTTATGGAGAATTGTATTTGGAAGTAACGTCATGTCTTTTTAACAGAAAGGATGGTCTCTGCACCAAACTTGTGTATTTTTCTTTCCTGAACCTCTCTTCCTCTTCCAACTTTATCCATGCTTAGGTGGAATAGAGATGATTGAGCAGATATTCTTGACAACTTTACTGTTCAAATTATTTTCTACAACATTATTATCTTTACCTTCTTATTTACACTAAAAGCCTCTGAATTGAATAATGAGTTATGTAAAACAAAAACAGTATTAAAAACCCATCATTATATTTTACAACAACTGCCTTTTCCTTCTCTATGGCTCAATCACATTAGGTGGAGCCATTAATCAGCTCCGAGATAAAATACTCAGAATATGCACAAGCTGATGGAAGTACAGAAAAAGAATCATGTTTAAAAAATGTAAAACTTGTTTCTAATTCTGAAAATATTTTCTTGCTCTCATCTCTCTCTTCTGCATTCTCTCTCTCTCTCTCTCTCTTGCTCTCTCTCTCTCTCAGCCTGTCTTTGCTTTTCATTCTGGATAAATTTATTTTTTTATGAAAGGAAGCTACAGCCTTTGTTAATACACTATATTCACAGGACCTCATACCTGATCCATGTAACTAGTCATAAAATAAAAATCTGGGTTAGATTATGGGTTAAATCTGGGTTAAATCATTTCTAGCCCTGGGCATTCTATGATTTTCTACATCAAAGTTGGACATTTTATGAAGGGTAGATGGGAAAAGAGACACCATAAAGACACAATAGAAAAATATGGCTTTTGAAAATTTCAAATTGGTGCGATTTCAGTGCTACCACCAAAGATCTGACTGGACTGGGTCAAGTTGTGTGACCTCATTTGTTTTTAGGCTGCTTAATGCTGAAGTTGGTAACACACAGTATTTTCCTTGTTGGGAAAAATTAGATGAGAATATATGTAAAACGCGTAATATCACCATGAAGTGATGACTGTTATTAACAGTAAAAGCACTTTTAAATCATATTTTATATCAAGGGTTACTTTAAAGATTTAGATATGTACCTCCCATACTGTGTTTTTGCTGGTTCAGCTCCAAACAATTTAATTCCAGAAGTATTCAACCTTAGCACTGATATTCTCTCCCAGTTTAGGGTTCTGCTAACTCTATTTTTAAAAATAATATATGGATATATCTAGGTATAGGAATAATTAAGACATGTTCACTTCCCATCACTTATATTTTTCAATTTGAATTTATACTCCTCCATTTATAATATACCAATTATGTTCAGGGTGTTCCAGAAGGAATTTTAAGCATAAGATGGTGACTTTCAAAGTATGAAAATTTAGTTTTACAAAGAGTTTACTGACACATGCATACCCAAATTCACAAAATGAATTAAAACATCATTGAGCATACAATAACCAGCAGCAGAGATATTTTTAAATGAATGTTAGATAGTTCTGGAAGGTGCCAGCAGTTCTTCAAATATATTTGAAATATTGTAAAAAACAGATAATTACAGAGTTTTCCAAGGTAGGATATCTATTAAAACTACAATAGCTTCCACGGTACTAGTACAAGGACAGATTTTACAATGAACTGAAAAGTAATGTGAATTAGTATTTGAGAACTCAGTCAGAAAGTTGTCTTGGAACAGAAATAAAACATCTTACCTGGATACTTTCCAAATGTGCATAAATTCTAGAAGCTGGTTTAAGTGCAATTCACTGTGGTCATCATCAGGCTGCAGAGAGCAGAATAGATTAATATTTGTGCAGGAAATAGGAATGAATACCAGATAAAAGTAGTTCTGTAGTTTCCTGCTGTCTTTTCATTCATCTTCTTGGATAACTCTCATACATCATTTTTATACTTTGTCTTACTGATGTTACAAGACTCTCCTTAGCTGTACAATCCTTTTCAACAGTGAAATAGAAACCAGAGGTTTGGGTGAGGCTACATCTAGGCAAACATGGAAATCCATCTTGGCATCAAAGAGGTCAAACAATTTCTCTTAGTAAGTAGAAAGCAGGTTTCAAGTCACAGTTCTCTCCACGTAGATGCACAATGCCCTTCTCCCCTCCAGTACCTTCCTCGCCCTTCCCCTTAACCTCTTCCTTCTTTTCATTCTAAATACCATCCAGGCCAAACTCGCCAAGGGAGTGTAAGACTAATGCGCCAGATGAGCTGGAGGCATTGGACGATCTCAGGTTCTGCATTTTTCACTTTCTTCATATCTTGTGGCCAAAACATCAGTCTGGCCATTTTCCAATTTCGGTACATTAGATTATGTAATGAATGACAATTACTGATAAATCTAAATTCTAGGAGTTACTCTTTTGTAGTTTATTTCCTGTCCACATGAGCAGGAACTATGCATCTCCAATGATCTGGTCTATGGTACACACACACACACATGCACGCATGCACACATGCACACCTCAAATAGGCTTTTCAGGAAAACTCTGAGCACCTGAGCAGAGAATGGAATATTCTGTTATGTCACAGTATTTGATGATGCAGTGGTGACAAATTTGAGTGGATGGAGTCCCTACATGTCCAAGTGTGAATTGTGTGTCAATAGGTCATATTTCCCAAAGTGTCCATTACAGTTGTTGACAGAAAACATCAGAAGAAAAACCTTTCTCTGGATGTTCCCTCAAACGTCAACGATTTTTATGTTTGTTTGTTTTGCGAGGAGGTAGCAAGGAGCTGAGCTACGTGAAAGGAATAAGTCATCATTGGAAAACCGTACTCTGATTGGCTGTTGTGGAAGGGAAACACTTTTTAGGAATACAAAGGAACTCTAGGGACAGATGTACAGCTTTCTCTAGGAATGTTCATCTGGCATCCAGGGAATACGAAAAACAGAATCATGCTGGTGACTATTTTTTCTGAATCAGAGAAAGCTAAAGTTTAGGTATGTAAAGTTTTCTAAAAAGGAAGAAAAAAAACATAAAATAAGAAACATTGGAAAACTTAGTAAGATATTTTAAATTACCTAATCTATTTATTTATTTTTGTTTCCTGGATATTGAACCTATCATCTTTGCACTGATTTAGTCCACAGTTGCTATTTGATTATTTTCTTTGCTTTATTTTTTGTGACAAGGTCATGCTAAATTGCTAAGTTGCCTAAGCTGGGCGTGAATTTGTGAAAGTCCTGTCTCAGCCTCCCAGAATCCAGGAATATTACAGGTGTGTGCCACCATGCCCAATGGAGGTATTTAAGACTTACCATAATGTCTTCTTTTAGAAGTTAAAACCAAAGCAAGAGTCTAAATAATTTTATATCATTATGTATTAACAAATAAATGTATTTTTTGAAAATTTCTGTCTACCTATTAGAAACCCTTTACATGGTGCCAGTTACTGGGGACACCTACAGTGAGTCCTTAGTCTCTTGTCAGATGTTATGGAACACGGTAGGAAAGAAAAGAAAGAGCAAGAGACAAACTCTTTTAGAGTTTGTCTAGAGGGGAACAATAGGGCTCTAGCACAATCTAGCACAATCCATGCCCTTTGGGGACAAAGACTCAGAATCTCCAGCTAGCTACCATTTTATTTTGCTCCTATAAGGGGAAGGCTATGGTGATTTTCCTGGAATGGTATAGAAGTAGTGCTCCAGTGTCGAGTTTAACATTGTAAAGGAAACAGGTTAAGATTCATCCCCATGCATGAGTGCTAATTTCCCTATATTATCCTCAGCAAACTTTATCTTGCTCTATGAGCATCTTTGGAGAGGAAGCAGAATTTCCACATCCCAAAACCAGATCATAAGACATGGGCAACTAGGACCTCAAACAGATTCTATGCCAATTTGTAATTTCTGGCCCTCAGTATCTACCTATGCATATTCATTGTAAAAATCACTTTATTTGATTTCCAAAGATACTGATATTTGGGGATGAGGACTGTCCCTTGTCCTATTGCTATTTATTAGAATTTTTAAAACAGTGTCTCAAAATGCTGGAGAAAAATTTCAGAAATTGTCCATGAAATAGTGTTCATTTTAGTATTTTTCCAACACTGAAGGTCATATTATGGCTTTAAGAAAGAAGTTTGAACCTATTTTCTTCATAAAAATTCTATTGATATAATTGTTCTGTGAATATTCCCTTGATCTAGAAGGAAGGAACACTTGTTTTTATGATTAATATCTACAGTGTTGGCAACATTTTGGAACAATTTGTAGAGAGATAAAGTCAGATTAAAAATTTTTAAAAAGATTTAGTATTTCACATCACATCCAATCAAGGCAGAAGTTTTAAGATTTTGAGATGAGGAATGATTTCTACAGATCATCAAATTGCTTTGTGAACAATCTTTTAGAACAAGAATTAAGACATTGTATTTTAGTGTAATATAATCAAGTTTAAAACAGGGAAACATGTAAGATGGATGTAGCTTTGTAATGCCTTTTATAATTAGAAAAATTTAGACAATTATAGTCAATGATTTCAACAAATTTTAACAAATATAATAATTACTATATTCATCGTATTAAGGGTAAAAGTGCTATCAAGTCCCTTTTACAGTTTCACTGGAATGACAATGTAATTGTTTGCAGCTGTTTAACTGACAACTGAAATTCTGAGAATCAAAGAGAATTCTGACAACTTATAAAAAATAGAATTAACAGAAAACTTCTGTCTCTTTATAATATCTATGTAAAATCCAAGGTCAATTATTTTATATATAATAATTACATGTAATAATTTATATATAATAATTCACATAAATGATGTGATATAATCAATATAATGATGAGCATTGTAAACAGATAAACTGTGTCAGTTATATTAAGTTAAGCCACTTTATAAAATTTAAATTGAAGCCACGGTAGTCATCTTTTTGGGGCACATACTATAAACAAAGCTTAGTAAGCAATTCTGATGAGGCTTCAGATAGAGATTTTCTTCATCAAAAACTGTGAATCATGAGAGTACCTACTCGATCTGGTTACTATGGAAACTCAACTAAGAAATACAAGTAAAAGCTTAAGAGCTTAAGTCAGTGCCCGATCTTGGTAGTATCACTTAATATTAGCCAGTGAAGCCATAAAATTAAGGTGTTGTCTTATGACATTGCAGTTCTTAATGATTGAAAATTCTAAAGTTTTTTTTTAAATCTAGTTTTAATTTAACCATTTAAAAAGTTTACTCATGGTGTTGAAAATATAGAGAGATACAGGCATGCAACTTAATTATCTCCATGATTTAGATGTCATATTGACATCTAAATATGACTATACATAATATAGTCAGTGACAACTATACATAATATATTCAGAGGTGACTACGTCCCTAAACATGGTGACAACGCCAATGGTGATAATAGTCCAAAGATACTTCATTGGATGATATTATAATATATATGGAAATACTTTTGCTCAAATTTCATTTCTCTTGTTTGGTAGTTATAAGACTTGTAACTGCCAAATTAATGTCTTTAATTTTTCAGTACTTTAAATTATATATGTTAGGGAAATACAGTATTTATCACATTTTGCTATTAAGCTATTTAATCATATGAAGCACTGTTATGGTTGATACAATGTGTCAACATAAGAAGTTAAGTAGTTTTAACTGAGAGACTTAGCAGGGAGCCTGAATTCCTACTTTGTAAAGATTCTCATCCTGTGCAAGAGGAGGGCACAGAGATTTTGTGAGTGCTACATCTGCCCTGGAGTGGCCTATGTACCATATAAAGGTGAAGAACAGGCTTGCTTTCTCTCTCTTTTACTTTGGCTGCTGCCTTGAAGCGTTGCCTCTAAACCATGCCACGCTGCCTTGGAGCTAGCTGATTATGGACTGAAACCTCTATAGACAGTAAGCTAAATAAATCTTCCCTTCTTTAATTTAGGGTGTTTGTTGTTTTGTTCCAGCAATGAGATAATACTAACAAGACACACACCAAGAGAAGTACCTAGTATATAAAATAGGTGCATGATATAGTTATTATTAAATACTATGATGTCCCATTCTCTAAACTATGCAGATGGAACACTGGAAAATAAAGCAAAACAAGTAAAAATGTACACAAAGCTAGAATTTTGACCAATTCCTCTAAAACTCACATCTAAAATCACTGAGAAGAGCATGCAAATTCTAGGTCCCTTTTGCCATATCAAGTTGGTAGTGTGCTATGTGGAGTCTATAGACATACTGGCTGGGCTCAAGTCAAGCTCCTTTCCTCACCAGTTCTATGACTGCAGTCTTAGCAAAGTCCAAAAGACTCCCTGGGATTCTATTTCTTTGTCTCCAGTGGTGATTTCCTCAGAGAATTGTAAAGGTTAATATGATAGAAATGTTATATATGCTAAATACATATTCTATCAGAAGAGTGGAGTTATATCAATTTTAAAATAAAGCCCAATTTAAGTGAGGCTAAAATGTTAGTGTTTTATGAATTATTACACCAATGAGATAAATTATTTTTTAGAAAGATGCAAATTAATATATTTTCCCTTCTTTTCCCATGTTACAAAGAAATGTGATGAGTTCATCTTTTTCTGCAATATTGAGGGCAATTTGAAGAATTGTAAGTTTATTAATACTGACAATAGTAGTTGCACATTATAATGTTTCTTTGTAGAGCTTTCAGATGCATATCCCTGCAGCTGTCAACAGCAGAGAGGTTGGAAACAAGATCTAGAGGGTATTTCTAAATGACTCTCTTTTGGCCTCATTATGTTCTGTTCCACATAGATATATTGCAACCTCATGGACCACCTGACATTTTTTATGATGAAACACCTTATATTAGGGGGAAAAAAAGGAATCATGTACTAGAAATCCGTTATCTGATAGAAATGACAGGATGATAGGATTTTTGCTCAAAGCAGGTAATTGGAAGTTTCTACAGATAAAAACTGCCAGATATCAAAATTCATTGCATTCTGTGCAATTTGAGTTGGAAGTAACTCAAGACATCAAACAGGGAATAAAATTCACATCTAACAGTGCAAAACTGTGTCATTAAAGCACAGTAATCCCTTTCTAGGTAGTTGTATCATATATACTATGAATACTTATCTATTGTGATTTGAGTTGCTTTGTTTATGGGCATAAACAGTCTTCAGATATAACAATAGTTGTGTTATTTTTCTGGCTCCCATTGTTTCTCCTTTACCTGACATCACAATGACCTACCTTCTAATGCTGTCATATGATGGGTGGTCTCCAGGGGTATAAACATTCAGTGTATAACACTAAAACTGCTCCCCCCCATGTTGCCTCAGTTTAAATTAACAGGCCTTTAGTTTAAATATTCCATCATGTTCCAATAATTATGCCCAAGTAAATATATGTTTATTAAGTTATATCATTCTAGGTTACAGAAACATAGATACATTAGCATTAAATCTATTCCTTTGCTAATTGAAACCACTGCTATGAAAGTCTTACCTTTCTGCATAACTTTCTTAGAGCTGCTGTGTTTTTCTGTAGATGAAGTTGAATAGCAGATTTATTTTTCTGAAACATTTTGTGGCTCCCCAAACAGTGATCTCTGAAGAAGAAGAAAAAATGAACACAATCATATCCTCCTGTAATCCCCTAAGTATGCGTTTTCTTCTGACTTCCTTTCCTTTTACTTTTGGAACACAGTCTGGTAGAGTCTATTGTAAACTATGAGTGTGTGTGTAATGAGGGGAAATGTATATCTAGATATAGATGACAACGTATTATAATTTTTAGAAATGCATTAATAAGTTAAAAAATATTGGCTACGTTTAGAGAGCACATAATTATAGTAAGGAATATTTTATGCATTTAAAGTTAGTTTTGCCCAGCAGTAAGCTTCTGAGAGGTCTAGTTGCTGCCACAATGCTTATGTGGGGACCACTGTGGCATAGAGATGTAGTAGAAATGCCACAGGCTTTGGAGAGACATTTACTGGCTCTGTGACTTAAGCAGGCCAATTAAACTAAAGCCATCTGACATTCAATACTGTCTTTGTTAGAGTTAGCATTTTACTATCTACATTCAAGTGTTCACAAGAAGATTAAACAGTACAAACTCCCCATCATATTTTAGGTATTTTTAATGGTAGGGTCACATTTTTTTCTTTCTTTTTCTTTTTTTTTCAGTAAATACTTACCAAGCACAAATTAAGTGATAAGAACAAGAATTATTGTTTTGAAACCAACTGTTTTAATCAAAACCTGATTCTTCTGAAACCGAAGGACCTTTATTATATAATACCCTTTGTGGCTTTAAATTTTTACATCTCCGCTTCTTGTTATTTAAAAAAGCATTGTGTTAGTGGATTTTGTTGAAAGGATCTTGGTTAAATATACAAAGGAATTCTGGAAAGAAAGAATTTCTCAACTCATAAAAAAAGTTGGAGTCATAAAGTGGTAATTTACTAAATCTTGTGACTCTTTCCAAAGCACAAATAGATATTACTTTGTTAATTTCTATAAAATACTCTTCAAGTTTTTTGACAATTGTTACTTTTAGTGCCTATTTTAGGGTTGTGTTAATTCCATTGCCTTTGATGTCTAGAATTACACTTTTCAGCTTAGTAGCCACTAAATACAAGCGGTTGCTGATAACTTGCGCTGAGACGTATCTGAATTCAGACGTGCTCTAAGTGTGAAGTACACATTGGGTTTTGAAGACTTATAACAAAACATAGTGTAACACATCTCAAACTTCATTTTGATTACATGTTAAATAATATAATGGGTATATTGAATTAAATAAACCGTAGCATTAAAATTGTCATTGCTTTTTTTTCCTTTTTAATTTTTTTGTTGTAGTAAGGACTGGACCTGGGAGTTGCACGTTTTAGGCACATTCTGCCCCTAAGTTGCATCTGCAGCTCTTTTTGTTTTGAGGCAAAATCTTCATAAGTTGCCCATACTGCCCTTGAACTTGTTTGCATCCTGCATCAGCCTCCTGGGCAGTTAGAATTATAGGCATATGCCACCATACCCAACTTCTTTTTTTAAAAATTATGGTTAATAGAAAATTTAATACTGGTAGGTGGCCAATGTGATACTTTAACTAAATTGTGTTAATTTAGAGGAAATGAAAAAGAAGAGAGAAAAAAATTGAAGGCTAGAAATAAGGGTGGTATGTGTAATTTAATGATTGAGTAAGGAAAGGAAAATTTTCACATGAGGTTTCTAGGTCTCAGAAAGACTAGAGTGAAAGGTTCCTATACCAAGAAAAATCGATGAAAAGTAAGCTGCAGAAATGGGCAGTGTGGAGGGAAGGGCTTTGACACTAAGAGAACAGTTCAATACACTAATCATGTGGCCCTGGAATTATTCCTTTAAGATTATACACACAGATTGCAGAGACAAGTGCTTAGTAGACTTTAATTAATAATCATGTATACAATTGCAATTGTTCACTAAGCTAAATCTATGATATAATCAAACTTTAGGGTTTATTCTACACATACACTGATATAGCAAGATTTCCCCATATAAGTTATTTATTCTTTCAACAAATATTTGATTCAAGCTATCTTCTAGCTACTATTTTAGAAACTATTATGAATGTGCTTGTCATTTAAAATAAACACTTAAAGGCACAACACTTGCCCACGATTACCTCTATTACTCAGAAATAGCTCATGTTATTTAAAAGTATTTCTATGACAACATGTTTACTTAAAGGGTGATCAATGACCTTAACACCAAAATAATATGCAGATACTCAGACTTGTCTTAGAGCAAAAAATTAATGTCCAAACTATGAATATTGACTTTTATCATCCTAGGCATGCATTTCAAATCCATATCATTGAGCAGGGCTCCTTAATTAAACTAAATATATGGTTTTGTTTTATAGTGTAAAGAATTTAAAATGTTCTTCATGCTTTGTGTGGGAAGTAGTCACAGAGTTAGATTGTGAAATATTAATATCAATATGTAGGAACAAATCTATTGCAATTTGGCTTTATAAATATTGAGAACCAGGACTGTTGACAGGTTTTAAAGATATTTCCTTCAGAAAATTCAGTAATTAAGCTGAACTTCCAGCACAGTATGAAGAGGTGAAAATACTGAGCAATTATACCAAAATCTTAGAATATTAATGATGCTATTATTAGAACTATCAGTAGTACTGCACGGAGTGCATTTTGAATAGTTCTGCATGTGTGTATGAACACTCACAGACAGGCACACACAACTTGCATTCAGCATTTTCACTTTGGAATTTCTATGATGCAACATGTATCACACTGTTAATTCAAGTAAGATGGTCGACTCCACCAACTAAATAGTCTAGATTTTATTCTCAAAGTGGAGTTTAGAGTTGACTCACACAGAAAAAGAGCAGTGGCATGTGTTGCTTCCGAAAGCCAAAGACCTTCAAAATTATCATTATTTTACTTTCAGGGGAATAATGAACAGGAAAACTTAAATTTCATGATTTGGAGGTAAGTTATAAGGGAATTCTAAAACTAAGTATTTTATTTTGTAAGTGAAGCTAATGCTTTTGAAAAGAGATGGTGTATGGGGCATATATTGATACCCTTGCCTATTATTCAAGAAGGGACTGGACCAAAAAAATGGAAACCTTCCTATTCAAATTCACAATTTTGGGGCTGGAGATTTAGCTCAGTGGCATAAGCGCCTGCCTGGCAAGCGAGAAGTAGTGAGTTCAATGCCCAGTACCACAAAAAAAAAAAAAAAAAATCACAATTTTTCCTAAGAACTTCCTCCAGCCTTTAAAAGACAACTATTGTCATATTTATTTAAATATGATTACATTCCTTCATACATAGAGCATGCATACCTTTCAATTTAAAAATAAAATTGAATTGAATATATGATGGAAAAAGGTTTTAATCTAGAAGAAATATTTTGTATTAACTTGCAAGTTTCTCTCTACTACGTCTTGCAGTCACGGCAATTAAGTAATAGCAAAATAATTTACATAAATGAAGTTAACCAAAACAGTGAATAAGAAAATCGTAACAGTGATGATGGAACTCTGTGTTCTTTCAAATATATTTTCTAAGCTACAAGCAGCTTTTTTTGGATATGAGTTCAGATTTGAAATACAGAGACCCTCCCAGGAGATAAGAAATAGAGATTGCATTCCATCTCAAGGTTTCATTATTTTTCCTGCAAAATCTCCAGTGGAGAAATATTCTGTAGCCTTTGCTAATATAAAACATTCAAGAACTGAGATTAAAATAGCAATTTCAGTCTTATTAAAATGATTCTGGCTACTTTAAAATAATAAATATGTAATTCAAAAGTTTTCTAACTAATCATTTTTTTTAAGTTAAAGAAATCTGAACACTAGGTTATTTAAACTTCAGTTGATTCCAAATTGGGAAAGTTTATAAGTATTAGCCTGTAAAAATAATGCTTTTAAGTAACAAAGATAATACCTGCTTATAGGCTATTATAATTCTAGGCATAATGGAATTATTGTTATACCTATATTTAGACACAATTTGCCATGTTTTTAATCTGTAATATATTTGTATTCTCTTTATCTAGTTTATTGTTTAATGGTGTTTGCATAATTTAGCTCCTTTTAAAGCTCAAGGTTGAAATAAGCTATAATTCTTACATGTTGCTCCTAATAAACAATCGTTATGTATCACAGCTCATTCCTTAGAATATTGCTCTCAAGTAAAAGACTATACAAACCATTCACTCTTTAGTACATTTGTTTTAGTTCAGAGTTACTGAATGAGAACCAAATGTAAGTTTGTATACTATGTTATTCTTCTTGTTAGTTATTTATTAAAGACAGAAACCAGAGTTAGTTTTAATGTCAGGAAAAGTACTATGATGACAATCTAGAAACTAACTTTAAGAAACCTCAGATAAATGGTTTGAGTAAGAACACATTTTTTAAATTGTGTGTGAGATAGCTAAGTCATGTCATAGTGTGTTCCATTTACCCACACACTCCTATGATTTTATAAGTGAAAGAGTACTAAAAGTTAAGTCTAAAAAGTTACAATGGAGTAGATTACAACTTAAAGCCTTAGACTGTTCTGAATGCAGTGAACATAATCAATTTCTTTTAAATTTGCTAAATGAAATCTTTCATTTCACTGAGGATCACATAAGACTTCTTTCCTATACCCTGAAATATATACAACTGAGTTTTTATTACTAATGAGTGAAACCTATTAACTTATGCTTGTATAACTTAGATTTTTTTCTCACTAATCATTGATAATTTGATTTTTCCTTGGAGTACAAGTAAATTCCAACTTATAATTAAATGTTTGTTGATCAAATGATTGCAATTAATTTAGGATTAATTAAACCTATTTTTAAATAATGAGTTCTAGAGATTATTTTAAAATTCTAATGAAAATGATTTCCTTTTTGGGAGAAACCAGGAGAGAAAAAGGGGAGCCCCAGTAGCCACGTCAATCTAATCACTGTTGGTGATGAATAAAGAGATTGATGCTGCTATCTTGATATGAAAATGCACAACTATTTCAAAGTAATATTTTCAGCCATAGCAGGACTTTTATTTTTACAATATATTTTTAGTGCTCTGACTGCTAACATTCTTTAGTCAAGTTTTGAGATTAAAAAAAAAAATGTCCTTTGAAGGCTCGTATGTCCAGAAGTGGAACTTTTGGAGGAGATTGGGTTATGGTGGTGGAAACCTCATCCATGGGTAAGTCCATGATGACTTTTTATCTGAATGTGCTCTTTGGAAGTGGGGCCTGGTTAGAGGAAAGCAGGTCCTGGGAGTATAACCTTAGGGAGTATATCTAGCCCTTCTCTGGCTCTTTCGTTTGGTTTCCTGGTAGCCATGAATGGAATAGCTTTCTTACCATAGGGATTTCTACCATCTTTTTGTTTTGTAGTCAGCTGACTGTGGGCTGAGTTCTCTAAAATCATGAACAAATATAAATATTTCTTTCTTAAATTGTGTGTGTCAGGCATTGTCCCAGCAATAAAAATCTGACAAATACAACAATCGTCAGTTGTTAAAAAATGAAGGAAATCAGGGATATAACATTGGACCATACCTATAAGGAAAAGATCCAAATAGAATTTTCAAGTAAGAATATTCAGTTTCTTTTGAGGAGACATTTTTTTGTGGTTACCTATTGACAATATAGTCATGATTTATTCATCAGAAGCTTTTTAAATGCAGTACATTTTCTTATTTCACACAGCAGCTGATAAGGAGAATTATTTTAAAGTTGAATTAGAAAATAAGACATTCAGCAAGATTTTAAAGGAAAGAAATTACTCAAATACATAGATGAGGAGTGATAAATACACAGAAAAATCTGCATTTTTGGATATTGAGCTAGAGAATAAAAGCTAAAATTATGAAGCAGTATTGTAGATCATATGTTTATAAAAGTATATGTAAAAACACGAGACATAGTTACAAGTCAAGGTGAAGGTGCAACAATTGTCACTCCCTGAAAGGAAAGAATATGCTGGAATACTGTAAGGAGCAGTCTTATTATGGTCAAGTTCTTTGATTCTGTGTTTTACCCAACAGAAAAGAAAAGATGCATTCCTTGTCCTCAAGTCTGCCTATGGATAACTGTGTTGGGCTAATTTACTAGATGAGATCTTGCATAATGGAAATATGATGCTTGTCCTCTATGCAATTTACACAGGGAAATGAACAAAGAACACAATGGAAGAATTTAATATCTCTAGTGAACCAGATGATTTCCATTCTTCTGTTATTCCTATCATTCATTCTGATTCTGACTTGCTGGTTCCATATTCCATACTTTATATTGCTGACAGTTTTTATTAAGCTTCCATGTGCCTACAATAAAATTGATAAAGTTTCTATGTTAATTTTTAAATTTACCCTCTATTTATAATATAGCATATTAAGTGCCTGGCATTTATAAATGCAGTTAATAGGGAGAGGCAGAGTAAGGGTATATGAGTGCATGTATGAAAGTGAGTGTGTGTGCAAGAGAAGGAGAGAGAAAGAGAAGATATTTTAAATAAAAGAAAAAATGTGTGGTACTAAATTTAGATGATTATTAAATGAGTTGCAAAAATAATAAAGTTTTCTGAAAAAGAGAATTTTCATTTTCTAGAAAAATTATCTTTTATATTTTTGCAGTATTTTATGAGCTATACACATCTTAGTTACTTTGTTGTTAAGTTCAATTTTATACATGTTCTGTTCTAGAAAAGTGAGCAAATATTTTCTTTTGAAGAATACAAATTATGTAGTATTATGATACTTTTAAACATGAACTGTGGACCTGTAGCCTAAGCATCATTTAGAAGCTGCTGAAAATGCAAATTTCTAGGTTAATCCAGAGTTACTGTATAAAAATTCCTTTTTAAATAAGATATTCAAGTGACCTGGATAACACATTAAAGTTTGAGAACACAGTGGTACTATATCATTTTATGCATATATAC
Source organism: Dolichotis patagonum (assembly GCA_004027295.1). Lineage (NCBI taxonomy): Eukaryota > Metazoa > Chordata > Mammalia > Rodentia > Caviidae > Dolichotis > Dolichotis patagonum. Next base: position 2,345 of record PVJX010005897.1, on the reverse strand, counting down.
ATTTACATAACTATGTTTATTTACAGTTCCCCATTTAAAAAAAGATTTTAGATAGTAATTTGCTCACTTTGGTAAAGATAGATTTCAATAAAATAACAAAATATGAGTTAGAGAGAACACACAACATAGGGAATCAAAAATACACCTTTAGCAAAACTGTGAAAATACATTCTGACTGTATTAGTCACTTTCTGATCTCTGAAACCTAAAATCTGAATGTACAATTTCAAGGAAGAGAAGTTTATTTGGATAATGGTTTCAGAGGGTTCAGTCCATAACTGGCTGTCTAAAGCAGAAACATCATGATGGAAAAACCTGGCCAAGAAAAACTACTTAATGCCAAACAGCCAGGAAGTAGTGAGCGAAGGCAGAACCTGAAGACAACAAGATGACTTTCAGGGTTATGTCTCCAGTGACAAACCTCTTCTGAGGAAGCCTCATCTCCTAAGAGCATACTCACCTGTGATTAAGCCACTGTTAAGTACAGGAATCCCTGTGATCCAGTCACCAGCTGCAAGCCCCATCTCTAAATATATGAGACTTTGTGGGGATATTTTGTGTTAAAATCATAACTATAACATGGTTCCAGAAAGTTTGTATAAGTTCATATGATTATGTGAGATGCAATTATTTCACCTCTGTGAGTCACCAAAATCTTAATAATTTCAGCCTTAATACTATCACTCTCTTTTTTGGTGAAGAGGAATGGAGTCACAATGAGGGAAGGAGTAAAGAAATTGAAACTGCTGTTTGGGACCCGTAGGCCCGCCCTTCACTCGCAGGGAACCTCCCAGAGACTGGCCTAAGACAAAGGATGGCCGCCTGGCCCGCCTGAGGTTCCAACGGCTTGGTCCACCATGCCCAGCATCCGCCTTACAACTTAGGGAGCCAAGAGCCCACAGAGGGGAGTTAGGACCCTGTGAGGGAGCCAAGAGCCTGTGGGGGAGCCACCATTGCTCTAGGAACTGAGGGTGCAAGAGGTAATTCACCACACATGCAGATGAAGATTTGGAACACTGATCAAAGCAAGGAAATATAGAAAAATGACAAAAGGAAAGACCAAAAGGCAGGCTCAAAGATCCAGCCCTCCCTAAGAAAGCTTAGAAGCCATGTACATAAAAGAAAAAAGAAGGCATACACCTGAAATGTCTGAAATGATATCAAATGTAACAAAGATGCAACTAGGGAAAACTATGGAGAAATTCAAATCAGAAATACTTGCCCAGATAAAAAAAAATTGATAAAAACAGTGAAAGAAATAGTGAACGCATCTAGTGAAGACACAGCTAAAAAATTAGAGTAACAAAGCAAACAGATAGAATCCCTGAGTGAACACTATAAGAAACAAACACAATACATAAAGCAGATTCAAAGAGATATACAGGAAATCAAAAATGCTATTGAAAGCTGCCAAAACCACCTCACCGAAAATGAAGATAGAATTTCAGACCTCGAAGATAAGATTGCAGCCAGTGAACAGGAAAGACAAGATCTTTTAAAAATAACAAAGAATCAGGAAATAACAATTCAACACCTGCAAGATGATGCAAAGAAAAATAACATAAGATTAATAGGGATAAAAGAAAAAGAAGGGGACAGCCCAAATGATATCAAGAGGATATTTACAGATATAATAGCTGGAAACTTCCCAAACATGAGAACAGAAACTGACATTTGGATAAGTGAAGCATATAAAACTCCAAACAGCTATAACCAAAATGAAACTACACCCAGACACATAATAATCACCATCCCGGAAATCTACCATAAGAACAGAATACTAAAAACTGTTAGAGACAAAAGAGAGATCACCTATAAAGGAAAACCTATCAGAATCACAGCAGACTTCTCAACACAAAAAATGAAATCAAGAAGAGCATGGAGTGAAGTATTTCAGATCCTAAAGGAAAACCACTTCCAACCCAGACTGACATACCCTGCAAAACTGTCTTTCAAAATGGATGGAGAAATAAGATACTTCCATGACAAAGAACAGCTGAAGAACTTCATGAACACCAAACCAATGCTACAAAGAATACTGAAAGACATTCTAGATACACATGGGATAAAACAACCAAGTAAGGCAGACAAACAGAATGGAAAGCTAAAGACACAACAGCAGAAAGATAACATGTCAACAATAAACCAATATATAACAGTTATAACCATTAATGTAAATGGCCTCAACTCACCAATCAAAAGAAACAGACTGGCAGAATGTATCAAGAAACAACATCCAACCATATCCTGTCTACAAGAAACCCATCTAACCCAAAAAGACACTTATAGACTGAAAGTCAAAGGATGGAAAACAATGCTTCATGCAACAAGAAACAAAAAAAAAA